>WOXC01001724.1:0-97438 GCA_011680675.1 Gymnobelideus leadbeateri
TCTCCCCCTCTCTCTCCCCCCCTCTCTTTCTCCCTCCCTTTCTCTCTCTCTCTCCCTCTCTCCCTTTCTCTCTCCCTCACTCCCTCCCTTTCTCTCTCTCTCCCTCCCTCCCTCTTCCTCTCTCTCTCTCCCTCCCTCCCTCCCTCTCTCCTCCTGGACAAGTCACTTAACTAGTTGTTCCATGCCCCAGTAAGTTGTAGACTGCATAATAGGCTACGTTGTTAGAGAATTTGTTCACTAGGGCGCTGCCTATGTGGATCTAATCAAATCCAGACCCCCAAAACCCACCCCCAAATCTAGAACTACAGTTCCCTGAAGCCCAGAAAAACTTTGAGAATTAACTGTATTAGAAAGATGAAACTGGTTGAGTGAAGAGAATGTAATTACAAAATGCAAAATCTTTTATTTCTCATATAGACCTCTTGATATTTTTTTCTGACAAAATTTTAAAATATATTATTAGAAGGATGCTTTATGAGCTTTTAGAAAGGAGAGAGTTATCATTAAGAGCAAAGATTTGATCATCAAGAAGAGGTCACATTAGGCTAATTTCATTTTTCTTTTTGACAGGGTTGTTAGGCTGGTAGATCAGGGAACACTATAGTTAAAGCATGTCAGCAAGGCATTTGACAAGAGTTTGTCATGACAAATTTGTGGGCAAGATGGAGAGATAAGGACTGGATAGTAATACATTTAAGTGACTTCACAATTTATTGGATGACTGGATCTAAAGAATGGTGATTAGTAGATTGATGTCATTTTGGGGGGAGCCTCTTAATGCTCCAGGCATTTGGCCCTGGTTTTGTTTTATTCATCATTTTTAAACAATGTCTTGGTTGCCAGGCTATCAAATTTGAGTATCACACACAGCTGAAAGTTATAGCCAAGATGTTTGATGTCAAAATTAGGATCCCAAAAGACTTTGAGAGGTTAGCATATGTGCCAAAAAAAAGTTAAAATTTAATAAAGATAACCATAAAACCATATACTCAAATTTAAAAATTCAACTGCCTAAGTGTTAGGGGACAGGAAATGCTAAATAATAGTGTGAAAAAAAACTAGTTGTAGTAGTCTTCAAGTTCATTATGACAAACATCAAATGGTAGACACAAAAGTTAAACTGTTTTAGACAGCATTAATAAAGGTCTATGCTTCTAGAATGAGAATTCATGGAGTGCATACAGTCTGTTGTGGCTAGACCACCTTTGGCTCATTTGGTTCAGTTCTGGTGCCATATGAAAAATCACTTGAATGAGCTGGGAGGTATTTATCTTGGACTGCGTGGGAGACATGATGATATATTTTATGAATCTAAAACTGTCATGTGGGAGAGGGATGATATTTGGGCATCTAGATCTCAGAGGATAAAACGAAGAGTAGTAGTAGGATACTGTAGTGTGGGAGATTTTGACTAATTATAAGGAAAAACTTTACATGTATTATCCAAAACAACAGAATCCAATGTTATCCTTTCATTAAAAAACAGTACAAAAGAGTTATATTGCCCAGAGTTTTGTATTAGGAGATTATGGATTCTAGTCCTGGCTCTGCCTCCAGTGTCTTTGTTACTCTGTGCAAGTCACTAACCTTTTATTTTCACTTTACTCTGTAAGATGGGTCGGATAGTCCTTGTTCTCCTTGCTGAGCTGTTATGAATTTCAGATAAAGTGATTGGTATGCCCTACTTTCATAAAGTGTGTTATACAAATCTAAGGTATCGCTATCAGAGTACTTCTTAGGAAAAATGATTATGTCCCTGAATTAATTTTTCATCACTAAAAAAGATAGTATTCTTAGTTTTTTTGTTTGCTTATTTGTTCAAATTTGATTTTGTTGTTTTAAAACATTCTGATTTCATTGTTATGAGGTACTTCAAGTGTGGGAGGGGCACTATTAGAAGAGGAAGATTCTTAGTCATACAGCTGGACAACTACTCTCTAACTCTTTTTTTTTTTTTTACTCTCTAACTCTTAAAAAAATTGTTTGGGGCACTGAGAGGTTTAATAACTTGTCTTGGCTCCCACTACCAGGATATATAAGAGGTAGGACTTGAGATCAGATTTTTCCCAATTTGGAGATTTAGCTTTCTCTTTGTTGTGTCATGTTGCCTTTGTGTGTTTGAGAAAAAAGACAGTTATAAAATGATGGTGTTAATGGTGCTAAGAGGAGCTGCCATATTACTCTCTAAGGTTTGCTAAGTGCCTGCTTTCTTACTTATGCTATATGAGTTAAATCAGCTTCATTTTGATTTTAGACAATAAAAAGCTCTTACCTACTTTTTAAAGGTATGTTATAGTGGAATGTGAAGATCAAGATACTCAACAGAGAGACCCAAAGACACATGAAATGTACCTGAATGTAATGAGAAGATTCAGTCAGGCATTACTGAAGGTAACAATTTTATTAAAGTGAGCCTTTGCTTGAAAATAAGAAAACAAAGAAATATGCTTTCATATGTGCCTTCTCTGATCCCTGTTTTTCTGGTTTATACTAAGTTCATTTACATATGTCTAAATGTGATACTCCCAATTCAAAGTCGTTTCTTTCAATATTAAGTTCTTCCAGAACTACTTGATTTCCTTTTCTAGTTGACATTAATTCTAAAAATCATGTGGCTGGTCAGCCAGTAGAGGGTGTGAGAGTAATAAGAAAGAATTGCCTTTTTCTGCTTAAATCTATAGCTTTTCTTGAAGATACTCATAAAGTTGTCCAGCACTTCACAGTTTAAATACATTTAATTTTAATTTAAATTTCAAGGTAATTAAAACTATACATTTCTATTGTGGTATGACACTTGCTTGTGGTAAAGGACCTATAACTGTTAAATCTCCTCTTGAGTGTTTGACTTCACACTGCTCTAGCATTCCCCCCTATTTAAATAAAAGTCTCAGCTTCAGTACATTCTCAGCCATCATGCCTTTGTGCTTAGCCTGGGTAGACGTTATCTCTCCATCTTCCACTTCTTACAGTCTTCCTTTTATTGTACAAAATGTACAAAATGTCTCAAATCTTAGACTTAGACTTTTAGAATACCCTCTGTAATATTCATCTTTTCTACCATTTCATTAGCTCCTTGAGGTTAGATACTTTCTTTGTCTAAGTATTTGCATTTCCCAGAGTGCAGCCAATTCCTTGTATGTAGTAACCACTTAAAACATTTGTCAAATGAATATTAAATGAATTATATCTTGTTACATGAATGCCTACTATAAAAATGCCTACTATAAAAAAAAACTAATTTTTATTGAAGAATCAGACAGTTTTAAATTTTAGAAGTGATGATGGGACTTTAACTGGAGCCTGTGTTTCTCATTATCTTTGAATCAAGATAATTAATCTTTTTCAATTCAGCTTTGTCTTGAAGTTTATGGCTGTTAGAAGAATAAATAAAGATCACCCAAGCTTCTAAAGAAACTCTCATTACTTCTGTATAGAAAAGTAATTTTTCCTTTCTTTTAATTCCCTCAGGGTGATAAGTCTGTTAGAGTTATGCGTTCTTTGTTGGCTGCACAACAGACATTTGTAGATCGACTGGTTTGTCTAATGAAGGCTGTGCAACGTGAAAGTGGAAATCGTAAGAAAAAGGTAAGCTTTTGTTTATTTTTTTGCTTCTAATTGAGGACCCATTGTAGGAAAGAACTAGGTTTTATCTCTTATCAACTTAGGCTTATTTATATTGTGAAACTAAAATATGATACTTTAGAATGATAAAATTTCAGAACTAGACATGATCTTAGCATATCCAATGTCAAATCACCTTGTTTTATAAATGAGAAAATTGAGGCTTAGAAGTCACACAAGTTAGTAGCAAGATTGAAACTAAAAACTGAGTCTCTTTACTCATGATCCAATTTCACTGTCTATCACATTGTTTCTACTCAGGGCATACTTGTCAATGGGAATTTCTTTCTATTTCATCTCTGAAAATTGCATTTTGCAAACATTTTATTTGACTTTAATTACATACTTATCAATGAGAATTTTTTCTATTTCGGCTCTGGAAGTTACATTTTGCAAACATTATTTGACTTTAATTGCTTAGGAAATTTTTGGTACTGTGTTATTGAGCTACTTTTTCTTATTTTGATTTATATGTGGTGATATTACTTTTCTGTGTCTCTTTGAAAGTAATTATTTTCAAGCTTATTCATTATGTGACCTTCCATGTTACCTAGCAATCAAAAGAAATGAGTATTATTTCTGAGCTCTTGAGCAGTCCTACCAGCTATCATTTATTTAACTTTTTTCATAAATAATATGGGTTTGAAAGTCTCCTTATCTAAAAATGAAATTGGGGAGAGGACAGAAGTGATATGGGGGCAGGGAGAAGATGAATATTAAGGTAACAGGGAGGGATAGCTAAGGGGCTAAGGATCAATCAGATGGTAACAGTATAATCCCATAGAATGCGCAGAGGCAACATGACAGCATTATCAATCCTATGGCGTTTAAGAGTCTGAGACATGACTTGAGATGAATTCCAAAAGGAGAGCTTTGGCAAGTTTCTTTCCAGGTCCTTTGAAAAAGAAATTTAATTCTTTAACTTGGGCCTAAGCGTGACCCTGAATATATCTTCAAGTTTAACGGAGGTGAACTTCACTTCAGTCTTTCTTACAGAAATTTGTGTTCTTGTCATTGTCATTGATGTCATTGGTCATCTGAGAATGAAGGATAGACAACAAATGCCCCATACTCCACACATGTGTGCTTATATACATATTCATTCTGTCTCTTTTTTGTTGTTTTGTATATTTTGTTGTTTTTGTATATTGTTGTTCAGTCATTTCAGTCATGTCCAATTCTTTGTTACCCCATTTGTGGTTTCTTGGTAAAGACATTGCAGGGGTTTGCCATTTCCTTCTCTAGCTCATTTTGCAGATGAGGAAACTGAGTCAAACAGGGTTACATGACAGCTAGTAAGTGTCTTGAGTCCAGAATTGAACTCTGGTCTTTCTGACTTTAGGCCTAAGACTCTATCTACTGTACTACCTAGCTATACTGTTTTTGTATATTTTTACACAGAACAGAATTCCTCTTGGCTAATAGTGAAGAGGTTATAACACTTCTTTTAATATTTTCACCATTTGTTGTTGAATCTATTTATTTTGTTTTAATCTATTTAAACTTTTATTGTTTTTTTCCCCTAGAATGAAAGGCTGCAGGCATTACTGGGAGATAATGAAAAAATGAATTTATCAGATGTGGAACTCATCCCATTGCCATTAGAACCACAGGTGAAAATTAAAGGAATAATTCCAGAGACAGCTACACTATTTAAGGTAACGATAGATGTATGGACCTTAATTTGTTTCACATGAGACTAATTTGGTTCTCCAGAGTTTTGGAAAAATTACTATATTATAGGGACTACAGTTTAATAATTTAATTATTATTAATGACAGTTAATTAAATTATTAATAATTTAATAATGTAATTTAACAAAGTATAGTTAAAAAAGAAGAGAGGAATAATCAAAGCCATACTTGCCCCTGTAATGCAGGATATTAAAAATTATTTTAACTTTGCAAAAACTTACATATTATACCTTCAGTGCATATTTTTAATTGGGTGAATGTGAGTCCCATTTGACCATTTTAATATCATCCTGCCTCCTCCAGACTTGGTTAGTAAACTCTGGATCATGCAATTCCTTTTAGTCCTTAATGTTCCCAGCTCCTTGACTGCTTGCAAATTGACTTGGTACTGTAAAGCTGACTTTGCAAATGGATGCAGATTGCAGCCTGCTAGGTATCACAGTAGTGCATATAAGCATACCATCTTCTGATGGCCCACAAGATGTCTGATGCAAAGGCGGCAGGCCTGAATTAGTCTGGTTTCAGGATTTAGTGAATATTGAGAGTAAAAAAGGACGAGAGAGTAAAGCTCAAGAGATTTGACATGGAAATCAAGAGTGATTATGCACTTTAAAAGTAATCTATAAAAGACAAGCTTATTTTCTTTTGTTGAAACACATTCAGCACACAAATATTTTTGTAGAAGCACAGAATTTGAGAGTTAAAAGGGACCTCAGCAGAAAGAATCCTTGTACAATACACTTCCAGTCAGGAACAATTTGTTGTTCCTTGTTCTGCCATCTGCTTAAAGATTTCAAGAAGAGGGCCCTTCCTACCTCTCAAAGGAGGCCATTCTTTTCATTTTTCTATAGCTCTAATTGTTAGAAAATTTGTCTTGCCTAACATGAAATGTAAATTTGCCTCTTTTCAGCTTCTTCCCATTGTTCCTTGTTCTGCATTCTGGGTTCAAAAAAAAAAATTCTAATCTATCCTCTCCATTGACAGCCTTTCATGTACATAAAGACAATTATCATGTCCCCCCACATGCCAAGCTCAGTATGCCCAGCTTTTTTTTTTTTTTTAAGCTATTCTTCATATAACTCAGGGCTCTTCATGGTTCTGGTTGTTTTCTTCTGGACAGTCTCCAGGTGATCAGTGTCATTCTTAAAGGGTCATGCCCAGAAATAAGTACAGTACTCAAGATGAAGTCTGGTGAGGACAGACTATAGTGGGATTATCACCTCCCTTCTTTCTTCCCTCCCTATTCCCTCTCTACCTCTCCCTCCCCCTCCCTCCCTCCCTCTCTCCATCTCTCTCTCCCCATCTTCCTCCCTCTTCTTTCACAAAACCTTAAACCCAATTCACTTTGAAGCTCATAAATTAAACCAAGCTTCACTTAATGGCTATATTTTGGCTCTCTAGGCTTAGAGTGAATGTCTAAAGTAACTGTTTTTCTTTGGAACAGCAATCCTGAGGGTCTTACCCTAGAAACTTGATTTTTTTTTTCTAATTAGAGGAGCCATCCCTTCACTCACTTCTTAAAGAGGCCTATTCACTGAATGGCCGTTACCTGAGTCTAAGTGAGTATGTGAAAAGACCTTAATCTAAAAGGGCCAGGGTCTCCCATTGCATCCTGGGTCCTCTCCAGTTATCTTGATGAATATCAGTTCATTGAGCCCAGATGGCTCTCGAGGAGAAAGTAAGGCTGGTGACTTTGCACAGCCCTTCTCCACTCAAAAAACTGCAAATCATGTCATCATTTCCCTGATGCCATGGTCCTCTTCAAAAAAGAAAGACAAACACAACTCAAGTATAAGACTTTAATTGAACTTCATTTTGTTAGATTCAACTCAGTCTGTAGCCTGTCAAGATCCTTTTGGATATGAATCTTTTATACCACTCCACTTTTCATTTTATACATGTTTGATGAGCATACCATCTATTCCTTTATTCAACTCATTAAAAATGTTAAACAACACAGAACCAAGCACAGATCCATGGGATACAAGGACTAAAGTCCACTTCCTGCCTTGTGGACTTTAAATCATTAACATTTATTCTTTGTGTCGATAATCCCACCATGTCTGAATCTAATTGTCATTATCTAGTCCATATCTTTCTACTTTTCTCTACAAAAGTTATATGAAAATTAAGTGTAATGAGTATATGAGTAATGAGTATAACAATTGAATTCATTGAGGCTATAGTGCATGCAATGTAATTTTAGTAATAGTTTACATTTATATATTGTTTTAAAATTTGTAAAGCATTTTATATAGTAAAGCATTTGTTTCTCACAACTCTATTATGTAGCTGCTGTGATTATCACTATTTTATAGGTGAGAAAGATCAGGATGGCTTACTGGATAATGTGCTGTGCCAGAAATCAGGGAGATCTAAGTTCAGGTTCTGGTTTCAGACACTTAGTAGCTTTGTGACCTTGTCAAGTGACTTAGCCTCTCTCGTCCTCAATTTCCTTATTATTATAGTGATAATCCCACTATAGTCTTCAAAAAGAGGATAATGACAGCACCTACCTGCAATGGTTGTTGTCAATATCCTATGAAATAGTATTTGTAAAGTGATTAGCACAGTGCCTGAAATTTAAGTAGATGCTATATAAATGTTATGATGGTGATGATGATGATGACAATAGTGCCGACAATGACTTACCCAGAGTCCTACAACTAGTAAGTACCTGAGTCAGGATTTGAACTCAGGTATTCCTAGTTCTTAAGTCCCGTGCTCAGTCCAATGTGCCATGCTTCTCTCCTATACTAGGTGCTGAGGTAGTACTTTTCTAAGTGCTTATTGGATTCAGAAACTTAAGATACTCCCAGATCTACAGTTTTGGTTGCCAGGGAGAACTTCAGTCTAGAACAGTTCTGTACAACTTGTGACCCAGAGGCCTCTTATGGAGGCACACCAGATGGTTTCCTCTAGATACAAAGGATGTTTTCCTCTACCTTTTTTGTGGGGAGGCCAAAATCCTTTGGCATGCCTTAGGTGTGCAGTCCTGGGCTAGAGGAATATAGCTATTATCAGGGGTAGTAGGTGTCTCTCCTAAGTTTCTCTCTTAGATACCTCTGAATTTATGTAACTGTAATTTTTCATTTGGGAAGCTAGGTGGCACAGTGAATAGAGTGCTGGGCCTGGTGTGAGGAAGACACCTTTTTCCTAAGTTCAAATCCAGCCTCAAACACTTACTAATTGTGTGACGCTGGGCAGGTTTGCCTAAATTTCCTCCTTTGTATAATGAGCCGGAGAAGGAAATGGTAAACCAGTTATCTTTACCAAGAAAACCTCAAAGGGCATCAAGAAGAGTTGGACATGACTGAAACAACCGAACAACAAACACATTGTTCCTTAATTTTATGGATAATGGACAATGCTTTCATGCTTTTCCAGTCAGCAATGGAAGGCTGTGTGCTTGCTCCTATGCTTTTTTAACATGCTATTTTCAGCCATGTTGTCAAATGCTTTCAGTGAGGATGAGCCTGTGCAGCATCAAGGTCAACCATCACACTGATGGTAAAAGTCTTCAGCAGGCTATAAGACAAGACCAAAATGGAGGGAGTGTTGGTGCATGATTTTCTGTTTGCAGATGATTGTGTACTCAATGCAACCTCTGAGGCTGAGATGCTACGAAGTCTGGATAAATTCTCGGCTGCTTGTGATAATTTTGACCTAACAATTAATACCAAGAAAACACAGGTGCTCCATCAGCCACTACCACACCATCCAGCTAAGTTTTGAATGCTGTGGATAAGTTACCTTACTTTGGTAGTCTCCTTTCCAGGGATGTACACATTGATAATGAGACTGACTCATACAATGCCAGAGCTAGCTCATTATTTGGGAGGCTCTAAAGGGAAGTATGGGAGAGAAGAGATATTAGACTGACTACCAAACTGAAGGTCTACAGAGTTGTTATACTGACCTCACTGTGGTATGCCTGTAAAACCTAGATGATACACCAGCACCATGCCAGAAATGGAATTGTTCCCATTTGAATTTTCTTAGGAAGATTCTTAAGATCACCTGGGAGGATAAGGTACCAGATACTGAGTTCCTTTCTTGAACTAAACTGCCAAGCATTCAAACTCTGCTTCAAAGAGTACAGTTCGAATGGGTTGGCCATGTTGTTCAAATGTAAAATGTATGCTTTTCAAAAAGACTGTTGTATGGAGAACTCACACAGGGCAAGAGTTCACATGGTGGTCAGAAGTGATACAAGGACACTCCTAAGTTCTTTCTTAAGAACTTTGGAATTGATTGTGACATGGAAGACACTGGCACAGGACTGCCCAGAATGTCATGCACACATCAGAAAAAGTTTCATGCTTTATGAGCAAAGCAGTATTGAAATAGCTCAAAAAAAAAAATGCAAGACGTGCAGAGTTAGAGAATCTACCCCACTTGTTTACATGGACTATTTATGCCTGACCTGTGGTAGAGGATTCCAAGTCCATATTCCTCTGATCAGCCACAGTCGGACACACTGAAACTTGACTCTAGCATGGTGATGTCATTTTGGTCCTCTTCAACAGTGAAGAACAACAGCCAACCAGAAGTTCTTGGAAACTACAAATAAGGATGCCCCTAACTTGAGGGGAATAGTTTAGCTAGATTTGGGGTTCAGGAGTGGTGACTAGAGGACCCGCTAAGAAGTTCCAACATGAGTCCAAAAATCTGGAACAGACCTTAATTGAAAGAAGAGTAGCTTTTTTTAGTTTGGATTTGCAGTTTTCTTTATAGAAAACAAAATATCTGTTTTGGTGGGATCTATTTACAAAGAAAGGAAACATTGAAAGGCAAATTGACAAAGTTGACAGTAAACTTTGAATTGTAAAAGGAGAATATTTATTCTTAATACAGCACCCCTGGAAACCTTTAGCTGAACTAGAGCTTCTTAATCTGTCCAAGTCATTAAACTATAAATGGTTCAGTGACATGTCAGAAATTTATTTGGCAGGATCATAGACTGATGTAACAAATCTGTGTCACTTTCATCCAGTTTTTTGACATGTGACATCATATTTCCCCTTGGGGAAATGTATTTTCATGATACCTGCAATTCTTCCCTTCTGGTTGTACTTTATTATTGGGGATTCCTAAAGCCCAAAAGATTTGGAAGAGTTGATCAGTTTCACATCTCCATAGAAAAGTGACTTCTTTGTTGCTAATTGAGCATATATTGTGCCTATACTCCAAATATCTAATAGATTTGAATATGCAAAAGATCCAACTAAAACCTCCAGAGACTTAGAGCACTGTTGTGCCTTGCATGTTAATTTCCATATAGATATTTCAAAGGCCCATGTAAGTCCAGAGTCAGCTAATTTAACTACTCCTTTACTATCAATGATCAGGTTTTTTTTAGGCTTCATATTTTTGTGAAGAGCTTTTCTTGAGTGACAAAAGACAGTGCTTTTTAAGATTTGGTATAAATAACTTGTAACAAGTGATGAATCTATATATTGGCTACAAGGTATAGAATCCAAGTAATTAAAAAATGAAGTATACTCTAGCATTTTGCATGCCTGTATCTTGAAAACTACCCCTGTCTTTAAAAAGGAAGACCCTTTATTACCCCCTTAGTATTAGATTAATCTTATTAGGTATTGCTTCAGAATTATGCATGCTTTCTTTCTTTCTTTTTTTAATTATTTTCTTGTTTAGTTTTTTTTATTTTTTTTTATTAAATGCTTTAACTTCTGGTTTACATCATTCATTTCCACCAGATTTTGAGTTAAAATTTTTCCCCCATTTTTTCCCTACCCACCACCCCAGAATAGCAGTCCCACTATATATCACCTCATCCAATCCTCTCTCTCACATGTCTTCTCCCATGCCCCCTTTGACTTTGCCATAGGGCAAGGTGAATCTCTGAGCCCCAATTCCTGCACATCTTATCTCCCAATCACATGCAAAATAGTATTAATAATAGTGTTTATATACATTTGAAACATTTAATTTTAAGACTTCGAATTTCAGATCCATTCCCTTCCTCCCTTGTCACCCATACCCTCTGGGAAGATAAGCAGTTCACTATGTGTTGTACATGTATAGCTATGCAAAACATTACCATAGTAGATATATTATAAAAGTCTGCTTATATTTCCCTCCCACCCATCCCACCCCCCACCTGGTCCATTCCCTGCTTTGATCCTGTCCCTCTTCTATAGTGGGTACTTCCAACCTCCCCTCCCCTCCCCCTAGAATGCCCTCCCCTCTATCATCTCCCCTGTCATTCCCCTTCACCCTACTCTCCCACAGGGTGAGATATCCCATTTAGTATGTATGTCATTCTCTCCCTGAGCCAAATTCAATGAGAATAGGGTTTTGCCTTTTTGCCTTCCTGTTCTTCCCCTCCCCTGCAACTACTTCCCTTTGCCTCTTCTACATGAGATAGTTTACCCTACCCTGTCTCTCCCTATCTCCTCTTGTCCCTTTCCTCTCTCAACTCTTAACTTCACCCCTTAAGTATCATCCCTTCCCACCAAATTCAACCTGTGCCCTCTATCCATGTATACCTGTAAACATATATACACACATTCACAAATGTATTCGTATGTCCATATACCCTTCTTCCATTATTTTCTTACTGGGAAAGTTTTCATCAGTCACAGTTATTGTTTTTCCATGTAGGAATGTAAATAGTTCAACTTTCATAAGCTGTTTTTGATTTCTTTTCCCTGATTACCTTCTCAGGCATCTCTTGCTTCTTGTGTCTGAATGTCAAATTTTCTATTCAACTCTGTTTTTTTCCTCAAGAATGCTTGAAAGTCCTCTATTCCACTGAATGACCATATTTTCCCCTGAAACAAAATACTCAGTTTTGCTGGGTAGGTGACCCTTGGGTTCAGTCCCAGCTCTTTTGCCCTCTGGAATATCATATTCCATGCCCTTTGATCCCTCAGTGTAGAAGCTGCCAGGTCCTGGGCTATTCTGATTGTGTTTCCACAATATTGAAATTTTTTCTTCCTGGCTGCTTGTAGTATTTTCTCCTTGATCTGGGGATTCTGGAACCTGGCTATAACATTCCTGGGAGTTTTCTTTTGGGGATCTTTTTCAGGAGGTGATCTGTGGATTCTTTCAACCTCTATTTTGCCCTCTGGGTCTAAAACATCAGGGCAATTTTCCTTGAGAATTTCTTGAAGGATGATTTCTAGGTTCTTTCTTTGATCATGGCTTTCAGGTAGTCCAATAATTTTTAAATTATCTCTCCTGGATCTATTTTCCAGGTCAGTGGTTTTTCCCATGAGATATTTCACATTGCCTTCTATTCTTTCATTTGTTTGGATCTGTTTAACAGCATCTTGATTTCTCATAAAGTCACTAGCTTCCATTTGCTCCAGTCTAATTCTGAAGGAATGATTCTCTTCAGTGAACTTTTGAGATTCTTTTTCCATCTGTCAAATTCGACTTTTTAAGGCATTCTTCTCCTCATTGCCTTTCTGAGCCTCTTTTGCCATTTGAGTTAGTCTATTTTTTAAGGTGTTGTTGTTTTCCTCATTCAGGCTGTTGACTGTCATTTCATGCTTTTCTTGCATCTTTCTCATTTCTCTTCCCAATTTTTCCCCCACATCTCTTATCTGATTCTTATGGTCCTCTATGACCTGTAGCCAGCTTGTATTTTCATTTGGGGCTTTTGGTGCAGGAGTTCTGACCTCACAGTCCTCCTCCTGTTCCATGCTTTGATCCTCTTTGCCCCCAAAATAGGAGTCTAAAGTTGCATTTTTCTGTTTATTTTGTTTCGTTTGCCTAGGCATATTGCCACTTAATTACTTTATTTTTGGGCTTGTTGCCACAGTAGGACTCTGCCACCAGACAGGAGAGCTTCCGTCCCAAATGTTGGGGTCTTCACAAGTTCCGGAGGTTGGGTGGCCTCTATAAAGCCTCCACCCGCTCTGGCAAATTAGATACCCACCCCAGGCCTCCCCCCATGACCACAATCTAGATCCAAGCAGGTTAAAGCAAGAGTGATTAACCCCCATACTGATTGCTGGATCTCTCTACAGTTCACAGACCAGGAGCTGGAGCTGCCACTGATGCTGCAAAATGGCCTCTGAGCCATGTTTCCTCAGCAGCTTTTCGCCCCCAGGGGAGGAAGCCGAGGAGTTCCCCAAATACTGGTCCCAAAGTCCATAGGGCACTAACCTCTCACTTTGTCCTAGGCATATCTGTGCTGATAATTTTGGAATCGCCACAGCTGCTGGTGTTTTGGGGTCCCTCCAGGCGGCTGCTGGCCCGGCCGCCCTGGGGCTAAAACCACGGCTCATGTGGGCCTGGGCTTGCCTCCCAGAGCGCTGTGCTTCCTGCTCTCAGAGCGCTGTGCTGGCCGCTCCCTGCAGGGCTGCTGGGCTGTCCTTAGCAGGAGGTTAGCTTCTCTGTGTCGTTCTGTGGGTGCTGGGGCTCCAGAAGTTGTTCCCCTTTTACATTGTTTGGAAGTGGTGTGGGGCAGACCACCTTGAAAGTGCTGTTTCTACTGGGCCATCTTGGCTCCGCTCTGCATGCTTTCTTTCTAACCACTCACTTGCAGTATTTTATCCATTTCTTTCATCTCTTCTAACTCTTCTCAAAGAAGAAAATTATGTCAATCTGGCATGAATTTGCTCTTTAAAAAGCCATGTTGATGCCTTATTGACTACATAATGATAATTCTGATATTTTCTTGGGATTCAGGAATAATCTGATCCAGATACACTTATAGTTAGCATCCTTTAACAAAAAAAAGAAAAAAGGAAGGGTGGCTAGGTGGTGTTGTGAATAGAGCACCAGCCCTGGAGTCAGGAGGACCTGAGTTCAAATCCGGGTCTCACACTTAACACTTACTAGCTGTGTGACCTTGGGCAAGTCACTTAAACCCACTTCCTTGCCTCCCCCCTTCAAAAAGAAAAAAAAGGAAACTATGTCATTGTGAATTGTCATGAACTTCTGGAAGGTCTTCTCTTATTTCTCAAAAACAGTGCTCATCGGTACAGTTTGCTAGTGTTTAATGTATCAGTCTCCAGGTTTTTGAGTATTCTTAAATCTTTTATTTCCATTTCATTCTTTCACTGGGTTTTTTTTTTTGTTTTTATTAAAGTCTTTGATTAAGAGCCAAATTTGAAAAAAAAAATTCTTTTTTTCAGAGTGCTCTTATGCCTGCCCAGTTGTTCTTTAAAACAGAAGATGGAGGTAAATATCCTGTTATATTTAAGCATGGAGATGATCTACGCCAAGACCAGCTTATTCTCCAAATCATTTCACTAATGGATAAGGTAACTATAACCATTTTGGAAGATAGAGATTCATCTTTAAAAAAAAAACAAAAATCTAAGATTTAGAACACAGATTGAATTTGCAAATAAAACAATGTCATATTAAGATGAGATATTAACAACTCAGCCGTCTTTACTTAAATGCTAACTAGGAACATTTCCCTTGTTTTTGTTCACATCAGAATGATTCCTGTATGTTTGATATGAAATGAAATTGCATATGTTCAGTATAAAAAACTTATTGAATCTTCTGAATTTTTTCTGTTGATGATTCCTTTTGCTCTCTTATCTATATTTCTCAGACCTTTTCAGTTTTATCTTTTTTGCATGACCCATACCTGTGTTTTTCTTCCTTTCTTCCCCCTTCTCTAATTTCTTTCCCTACCCCTTATTCCTAACATTCCTGTATTCCCTAAGAAGAATACCTTGCATTTCTCTTTCTTTTAATTTATATAGTAACCAAATTGAACCCTTCATAACCTTTCATGGATCTCTGTGCCTTACCAGAAACTCATTCTGAAATCAAATGATAAAAAAAGTTTTTGATTTAGGTAGAAGTCAGAACATTTAGCACAGTTTTATGTGGAAGATTAATTTCATTTTGATAACTATAATGATTGAGGCTTGCTTAAAGATGGTGTATATCAAAAAAAATGAAAAAGATGGTGCATATATGAAGCTTTTCTATTGCCCATCAACTTAATGTAATTCATAAAATAATTTCTCCAGACTTGACTAATATATTTGTCCTTTATCTTGCAGTTGTTACGGAAAGAGAATCTGGATTTGAAGTTGACACCTTATAAGGTGTTAGCTACTAGTACAAAACATGGTAAGTATATTTCACATTATATTCACTGGAAATAAGTTCCATTCAACAAACATTTATTAAGCCTCTACTATTACTAAGAACTATGTTATGCTGACAGAAATAGGTAAAAATAAAACACTTATTGGCTTTAAGGAATTTTTCTTCTCTTGGGTATGTCTACACAAATAAGTAAATTCGAAATAATTTGAGAAGGAATGGAAAGAGTACTAATCAGAGAATCAGAAGGATTTCCCATTGGAAGTGACACCATATCTCAGCCTATAAGGAACCTGAAGGTCCTGAGAAAACATAATTAAGCAAGAACTATATTACAGGAATTTGAGAAGGATGCTCTTTACAGAGGCACTGAGGTGGCCTAAGGAATGATGAGTTCAGGAAACAACAGGAAAGCCAGTTTGCTTAGAATGTTAACTATATGAAGGCGAAGAATTTAGGATCAATATTGAAAGGTAGATGGTAGCTAAATGCAGAGGTTTTAAACATTAGTCTTTAAGAACACAAGATATTTATGCATATAATTATAGGGAGACTTCTGACAAATTTTCCTTTCTTTCCTCACCTAGAAACCTTTAGGTTTTTTATACTAAAAAAAAGCAATTTTATTATATTATCCATGAATATAGGATTATCTGCATTTCAACATTAATGCAGAGCTTCATCATTGTTAGTGATATAGCAAGGATCATTTTAGGGAACAAAAGTGAAGAGGAATATATTATTTCTTACTTCTAATGAAATAAAGACAAATTTCTAAGAAGGAGATAGTAATTTTTAATGGGAAGATCAGGAGCTTTTCTTTTTTCTTTTAAAAATATTTTTATTTATTTACGATTAGTTTACAACATACATTTCTACAAGTTTTTGAATTCCAGATTTTCTCCTCCACACTCTCCCCCTGTATCCCCTATGGCAGCATGCCATCAGTTATAGGTTCTACATATACCTTCACATTAAACATTAGTCAAATTGTAAAGAAGACTTATAACCAATGGAATGAATAACGAGGAAATAAAAACAAAACAAAATGAAGGAGAGAGCAAGTAGTTTGCTTCGATTTGCATTCAGACTCTGTAATTCTTTCTCTGGATGTGGATAGACTTTTCCATTGAGAGTTCTTTGGAGTTGTCTTATAACCTTGTATCGCTGAGAGGAACCCAGTCTATCAGAGTCAGTCATCGCAAATACAATGTGTCTGTAATTATGTGCAATGTTCTCCTCCTTCTGCTCCCCTCACTCAGCATCAGTTTATGTAAGTCTGTCCAGGTTATTATGAAGTTCATCTGCTTTTTATTTCTTATAGCACTATAATATTCCATTACATTCATATACTACAACTTGTTCAGCCATTCCTCAGTTGATGGATATTACCTTGATTTGTTTACCACTGCAAAAAGAGCTGATATAAATATTTTTGTACAGATTGGTCCTGCTCCCACTTATACGATCTATTTGGGATACAGCCCTAGAAGTGGTATTGCTGGGTCAAAGGGTATGCACGTTTTTATAGCCCTTTGGGCATAGTTCCAAATTGCTCTCCAGAAAGGTTGAATCAGTTCATAATTCCACCAACAAGCTATTAGTTCCAATTTTCCCATATCTTCTCCAGCATTTATCATTTTCTTGTTTTGTCATGTTAGCCAATTTGACTGGTGAGATATGGTACCTCAGAGTTGTTTTGATTTCCATTTCACTAATCAACAGTGATTTAGAACATTTTTTCATATGATTATAGATATCTTTAATTTCCTCCTCTGAAAACTGCCTGTTCATATCCTTTGACCATTTGTTAATTGGGCAATGACTTGTATTCTTGTAAATTCAACTCAGTTCTCTGCATATTTTAGAAATAAGCCTTTATTAGACACTGATTGTAAAAATTCTTTCCCAATTTTCTGCTTCCCTCCTAATCTTGGTTACATTGACTTTGTACAAAAACTTTTCAGTTTAATGTAATCAGAATTATCCATTTTGCATTTTGTAATTCTCTCTATCTCTTGTATAGTCATAAATTCCTTCCTTCTCGATAAATCTGACAGGTAAACTATTCCTTGTTCTCCTAGATTGTTTACAGTACCAGCCCTTATATCTAGATCGTGCACCCATTTAGACTTCATTTTGGTATATGCTGTAAGATATTGATCTATGCCCAGTTTCTGCCATAGTGTTTGCCAGTTTTCTCAGCAGTTTTTGTCAAATAGTGAGTTCTTATCCCAGAAGCTGGAGTCTTTGGGTTTATCAAACAGTAAATTACTATAGTCATTGACTACTGTGTCTTAAGTACCTGTTCTTTACACTGTTCTACCACTTTATTCCTCAGTCAGTACCATGTAGTTTTGATGACTGTAGCTCTACAATACAGTTTAAAATCTGGTATGGCTAAGCTACCTTCCCTGGCATTTCTTGTCATTAATTCCCTTGATATAATGGACCTTTTGTTGTTCCAGATGAATCTTGTTGCTATTTTTTCTAGCTCTATAAAATAATTTTTTGGTAATTTGATTGGCATGGCACTAAATATGTAAATTAATTTATGTAAGATTGTAATTTTTATTGTATTAGCTACACCTAACCACAAGCAACTGATGTTCTTCTAATCATTTAGATCTGACTTTATTTGTATGAAAAGTGTTTTGTAATTCTATTCATATAGTTCCTCGGTTTGTTTTGGCAGATGGACTCCCAAACCATATTTGTATCATAAAAATAAATTTGTTAGGACTCCTCCAAATTTCCCAAATAGTGTACAAAGTATTGGAATTAATTGCTTTTTAAATGTTTGATAGAGTTCACTTGTAAATCCATCTGACCCTGGAGATTTATTCCTAGGGAGCTCATTGATGGCTTGTTCAATATCTTTTTCTGAGATAGGGTTAAGTATTTTACTTCCTCTTCAGTTAAACTGGGCAACATATATTTTTGTAAATATTCATCCATTTCACTAAGATTGTCAAATTTATGGGCATACTATTGGGCAAAATAATTCCTAGTTATTGTTTTAATTTCCTCTTCATTGGAGGTAAATTTACTCTTTTCATTTTTGATACTGGTAGTTTGGTTTTCTTCTTTTTAAAAATCAAATTGGCTAAAGATTTATCAGTTTTTTTGTTTTTTTTTTCCCATAAAATCAGCTTAGTTTTATTTATTAGTTCAGTGGTTTTCTTGCTTCTTTTTTTTTTTTTTTTTTAGGGGAAGGGTAGGGCAATTGGGGTTAAGTGACTTGCCCAAGGTCACAGGGCTAGAATTTTGTGTGTGTGTATGTCAAGTGTCTGAGCCAGATCCGAACCCAGGTCTTCCTCACTTAAGAGCCGGTGCTCTACTTACTGTCCCCCAATAGTTTTCTTAATTTCAGTTTTATTATTCTCTCATTTGGTTTTCAGTATTCCTAATTTAGTACTTAATTAGAGATTTTCACTTTGTTCTTTTTCTAGCTTTTTCAGTTGCATGCCCAATTCATTGATTTCCCTTTTCTCTATTTTATTCATTCAGAGATATAAAACTTCCCCTAAGAACCACTTTCACTGCATCCCATAAGTTTTGATATATTGTCACATTGTTGTCATTCTTTTGAATGAAATTACTGATTGTTTCTATGATTTTTTTGTTTGACCCACTCATTCTTTAGGATTAGATTATTTAGTTTCCAATTAGTTTTTACTGTTTTCCATGGCTCTTTATTACATATAATTTTTATTGCATCATGGTCTGAAAATGATGTATTTAATGTTTCTGCCTTTCTGCACTGAATTGTGAGGTGTTTATGCCCTCGTACATGGTCAATTTTTGTCTATGTGCCATGTACCGCTGAGAAGAAGGTATATTCCTTTTTATCCACATTCAGCTTTCTCCAGAGGTCTATCATATCTACTTTCTCTAAAATTTTATTTACCTCTTTAACTTCCTTCTTGTTTATTTTGAGGTTAATCAAGTTCAGAGGTGGGGAGATTGAGGTTCCTCACTAGTATAGTTTTGCTATCTATTTCTTCTGCTAATTCCCTTTAACTTCTCCCCTAAGAATTTGGCTTCTATACCTCTTGGTGCATATATATTAGTAATGATTTTACTTCATTTTCAGTGGTACCTTTTGTCAGGATATAGTTTCCTTCCTTATCTCTTTTAATTGGATCTGTTTTTGCTTTTGCTTTATCTGAGATTAGGATTGCTACCCCTGCTTTTTTTACTTTAGCAGAAGCATAATATATTCTGCTTCAGTCTTTCACCTTTACCCTGTGTGTGTCCCCCATTTCAAATGTGTTTCTTGTAAACAGCATATTGTAGGATTATGGTTTTTAATCTTTTCTGCTGTCTGCCTCTTTTATGGGAGAGTTCATCCCATTCACATTCATAGTTGTAATTAGTATCTGTGTCTTTCTCTTCACCCTATTTTACCCCCATTTATGCTTTTATTTTTCCCTTCTCCATTCCCCTCTTCAAAAGAGTTTTGCTTTTGACCACAGCCTCCCTCAATATTCCTTTCCTAGCTATCAGTCCCCCTCCCTTTACCTACCCTTTTCCTGTACTACTTCTTCCCTTCCTTCTAACCCCCCCCCCTCCCCCTTTTCTTTCCTTTTTCCCCTTCTACTGCCTCTAGGGTCATGTTAAATTTCTGTATTTAACAAAGTATGTTATTGTCTCCTTGAACCAAATCCTTGAAGGGTAAATCTCAAATAGCGCTCTTCTTCCTCCTTCTTTCCCTCCACTATAATAAGTTTTTGTGTCTCTTCAAGTTAAATTCCTGTACATAACTGAGTATGTCATTCCCTCCTTGAACTAAAACCAACGAGAGTAAAGCTCATACAATGCTCATCTCCTTCCCTTCTTTTCCTCTAGTATAATGTATATGATCCTCTTTTATGTGATGTAATTTATTTGTTTCTGCTTCCTGCTTTCCTTTTCTATTACAGTCCCTTTGTACCCCTTAAAGGTTTTTTTTATCATCACATCACTTAATTTATACCCATACCCTCTGTCTATCCTCTATGTATATCCCTTTTAAGTGTCATAATAATTATACAGTTCTCAAGATTAACAGATACCAGGGGGCGGCTAGGTGGTGCAGGGAGTAGAGTGCTGGCCCTGGAGTCAGAAGGACCTGAGTTCAGATCCGGCCTCAAGACACTTAACGCACACACAAATAAAAACCTAGCCGTGTAACCTTGGGCAAGTTACTTAACCCCAATTGCCCTCCAAAAGGCAAAAAAAAAAAAAAAGATTAACAGATACCATCCTCCCATATGGGGATGCAAACAGTTTGCTCTTATTGAATAACAAGTTTTGGGGTTTTTTTGTTTGTTTGTTTTTGTGTGTGTGTTTATTTTTTCCCTGTTTACCTTTTTATGTCTCTCTTGAGTCTTGTATTTGAAGATCAGATTTTTCATTGAGCACTATTTGAGATATACCCTTTGGTACAAAGATTTGGTTCAAGGAGACAATAACATAGGGATGGTAGAGGGTTTGAGGAGAGATGGTTTGGTATAGGAAATTTAGTAGAGAGCTAATTAAGAAATAACAAAAAGTTTAGACATTGGAGGGCCTTAGATAACATGGGACAGTTACCTGACTCTCTGGTAGCGCAAATTAGGAACATAAAAGTAAATGGTTGAAGTTTGGCAAGGGGGCAGGGGCAAAGTGTCAGTAAGACAAGAGTGCAAGGGATTCAAAGGTAGAGGACCTTTTTTATTTGAACTGGTCAATCATTAGGTTAAAGAAAGGAAAATGAATCCAAAATCAGCAAAAGGGACAAGGAGTTGGAGTCACTATGGGTCTTAGTGACACTATAAGACTATGGCTCTTAGTGACAATGGAAATTAAATTTCAGAGTTGGAAATCATGGAGATAGTGCAGTATTGGCGAGGTATGAGATGTAAGACCTTTGAGTAGCTGAGGTGGAGTGAAGATTTATCTCATGGGTATTGAAGAAGATTGATGAATCTGGGAGACCAGCTTGTTTGAGTAGAATTAGATAAATGGAATAAACTTCAGAAAACTAAGGGGGAGAACTAAAACTCAGGATTATTCAATAAGCCTAGTCAGTGATTAAGGCACTATGATAAGTGATTTGATAAAGTACTATGATAAGATACAGAGATTATGTATGATGTAATTCTTTCTTGCAAAGGCTTACATTATTTTTTAAAATTCTGAACATAATAAACTCCAAATAAGGCATTTTCATATGAATAGTAGAGCAAAAAAAGAATATTGAACACGAGACTGCAGATTGGTGTTTGTAAAGCTTGCTTTTCTTTTCAACTGTATAAAAAAAGGCAACCAAGAGCTTTTTTTCTTCCCGGTCTTTCTTCTGGTTTCTTTATCTGTATTAAAAAAATGCCTCAGTGATTCTTCCCTCTCTCTCCTCTTTCATGGGAGTAGGGAAAAAGAAAGAAAAACAAAGCCTTTGTAACAAATATGCATAGTCAGGCAAAATAGATTCCCACATTAGCTTTCTTATTCTACCTTTCACTCAGGTAATCTGATATAGTTATTATTTTTTTCCACTATGCCATGAAAATTCATCCTAAGAGTTCACCTTTTAGACTACAGATTGCAGTCGTAACTATATGTGCACATAAGAGTACTTTGTTGTATTTTTTTGGCCAAATTTAGATGCCTATGTTTAATGTTATTCATATATTTACAGGCTTCATGCAGTTTATTCAGTCAGTTCCTGTTGCTGAAGTTCTTGATACTGAAGGAAGTATTCAGGTACAATTTCTATTTCATTCACTACCATTTCTTTAAAAAGTATCTGATTAATGTAATAAAAGATAAAGACCTCTCCAATTTTTATATTGAATAAGCATGTGGATTAGAGATTTTTGTTCCTTTTAGGCCATTTCAACCTGGTTGAACCTGCTAGAACTTTCTTTTACTTTTCTGGCAGATACTTCAAAAGCTTAGATAACCCTTACTTCAGGTTGAAGAGGAGTGCCTAAGTTTGGGCCCAAGGATAAAGTTCAGAAAATAACAATAAGAAGGCCCTGAGGCCTAGGGCATCATTCTTCACACCTTGGGACTGGGACTGGAATTTACTGTATACTAATAAGCCGTAAAAAATAAAATAAAACTAAAATGAGTAAGCAAAGGAGAAAGAACCCAACCATAGATAGCTACTATGGGGATAGAAAAAATCTGGGTTCACATTCAGAAGAAAATAGTAGAACTAAAAAAAGATACTCCTTGTTCAGTGAAAAAATTTTAAATGGTCAAAAAGAGTTCTTGGAAGAACTTAAAAAGGATTTTAAAAATTAGTTAAGAGAGATCAAGGAAAAATTAGGGGAAAAAAACAAGAGCGATCCAAGAAAATCAAGTTAACTATGAAAAGAAAAGTTAACCAACTGGAAAAAGGAGATTCAGAAACTTAGTGAAGAAAATAATTCCTTGAAAACTAGAATTGGGCAAGGGAAAGCTAAGAATACTATAAGGCATCAAGAAATAATAAAGCAAAATTAAAAGAATGAAAACATAGAAGAGAATGTGAAGCATCTCATCAGAAAAACAACTGATAATTGAAAACAGATCAAGGGGAGACAATAGAAATAGTTACACTACCTGAAAGTTATGATCAAAAAAAGAATCTTGATACAAGAAATTATTAAGGAAATTGCCCTGAAGTACCAGAACAGGAAGGTGAGGCAGAAACAGAAAAAATCTACTAATCACCACTTGAATGAGTTGCCCAGAGGAAAACTTACAGGTATATCATAGCCAAGTTTTAAAGCTCCCCTATAAAGGAGAAAATATTGCAAGCAACAAGAAAAAGAAAACAATTTAATTATCATGGACCAACAGTCAGGATTACACAAGATTTAGCAGCTTCTGTATTGAAGGACTATAGGTTTTACAATACTATATTTCACAAAAGAACTGAGGTTATGACCAAGGTTACCTTACCTAGCAAAGTTAAGTATAGTTCTGAATGAAAAAAGAAATCATACATTTAACATATTGAAAAACTTTCAGGTATTTGTAACAGAAAGAGCAGAATTTAATGGAAAATTCAATATACAAGATCAAGAACTATAAGGTAAACATTAAAGATCAATTATAAGGGACTCAATAAGGTCTTCTTACATTTGAAAATGTTATCAATATTCTTGTAGTTGTCATCATTATCTCGATAGTTTAAAAGAAGGCTTTGGGCTGAACTATGTATGATGGCATAATTCTAAAAAAAATAAAACTATAGGGAGAAGCAAAAAGGAGTAATTATCTCATACAAATGAGTCATGAAAGGAAGAATTGATACAGAATGAACAAGTTATAGTGGAGGGCTGGTAGTGCTGGAACTTTACCCTCATCAGATGAAAAGAGGTTAAAGAGAGAACATGTTCATCTGGAAAGGGGATATGAGTCTTCTAAATTTAGAAAGAAATGAGGATTAGGAGATAGAATAAAGAGTAGGCTTTTAGAAAGGTGTGTAGATTAAGAACTTGGGGGGGACAGGATAAGAGAAACTCTTAGAAAGGCAGATTATGGCGGAAAGTTGGGGGAGAGGTTAAGGGAGGTACTCTTACAGGTATGAGTAGATTAAGGAATAGGAGGGCAAGAGGTAGAAGTAGTTTAGATGAGTGAGGAGGGATAGGATAAATAGAGTGAGAAGGACAGTGAAGAAAAATAGGACGGAGGGAAATACATAAATAATTGTAACTTTAATATAAATGGGATGAATTTACCCACAAAATAGAAATGGATAGAAGAATTAATTAAAAATTTGAAATTCAACAATCTGGTATTTTCAGGAAACAATAAAAGAGAAAGTTACACAAAAAGTTATAATAAAAGACAGGAGTATAATTTGTTATGTAACAAAAGGCAGGGATAGTAATCATTTCAGACAAAGTTAAAACTAAAATAGATTTAATTAAAAGAGAAAAAAATTGGAAAACTACAGTAGGTGTAACCAATATTATTCAATATTGTTTAGGTCTCATTTCTCAAATAAAATAACTTTGTCAAAATTATAAGAATACAAATCATACCACAATTGATAAATGGTCAAGGGATATGAATAGGCAGTTTTTTGAGGAAGAAATCAAAACTACAATCTTATGAAAAATGCTCTAAATAATTATTGATTAGAGAACTTTGATATCACCTTATGCCTATCAGATTGGCTAAAATGATAAATGCTCTTCAATTGGGGAATGGCTAAGCAAGCTATGTTTATATGATTGTGATAGAATATTACTATGTTATAAGAAATGATAAGCTGATTGGTTTAGAAAAATAGAGATAGACTTGGAGATATGAAGGAAGATGCAATCCCTCTCCAAAGAAAGAGTTGCTAAATAGAAATATGCATAGTTTACATATATGCATATGTCTGCATGTATGTTTGTTTATAGATATGTATGAATTATGTAGATATAGGCATTTAGTTTTAGCCTTCTCTAGGGCAAGGGGGAAGAGGCAGGGAAATAAAAGGTACACAGCAGATAATAAGAGAAAACCTTGAAGGAAGCATAGAAAAGACTGAGTAGCTTTGAAAACAATGTGTAGCACTTAATACAAAGGTTTTCTTGAATGGAAACTTACTGTTTTATTTTTTAATCCTTTCTTATGTTCTTTGCATGTGAAATGGCTTTTTTTTCTTTTCTCCTTTTATATTTAAGTTTAAAATGAATATATTTTTTTAAGGATTATTATGAGGGTGTTAACTTTGTGGTTCTAGAAACCTAGAATTTGAGAGATATAGTGATTGCTGACCTTAGATGTCATCTGTTCTAATACTCCAATTTTGTAGGTAAGGAAATGCAGGTCCAGGGTATGACGTGCCTAAACAGAACCCAGGTTTGCTGAATCCTAGTCCATTTTTCTTTTCATCACAGTAAATTGAAAAGGAGGTAGGCTAAATAAGAAATATTTTATTTGATTATGTGACTGGAGGCAGCATGTCATATCGATTAAGAGCTCTGGATTTGGAATCAAGAAGGCTTGAGTTTAAGTGTGTGGCATTGCATTAGTGGGGAGAGTTCCCTTTGCTCAGAATATCAGATGTTTCTTTCACATGATGTGAACTATAAAACCTGAATTTGATGAGGAACTGTACTAAGCAATTTGTCATTAAAAAAAGTATAGAATATGGTATTTAGAACAAATTGGCAAGGTTTAAGATTTTACATTACATTTGGGTAATGATGGCTATCAAAGATGGCATAGGAATTCTACGTTGAGAGAAACATGAACAGATCAGAAATGTGGTGGTTTTTTGGAAGTCTTAAGTCTTATTAATTGCTTATGTGATTCCTTTTTTTAACTGCTAAAATTTAGCATTTTTATTATTTTTGTATTTCGATTTCATTTTATTGATTTTTTTTAAGCAAAAACACTTCAGTGTATTTCTACTTAAAAGGTAATTTTAAAATTCAATGTTCATATTGCAGAGAATAAAGACAGAAAAATAGAATGAGAAGTAAAGCAATAAAACATAATTTACTTTGCTTTGTTATGTTTATTGTTTTCTTTTCTTTTTCTTTTTTTTTTTTAACAGTCTGCTTTAATTTGTATTCAGATGCCATAGTTCTTTTTCTGGGTGTGGATAGCATTTTCCATTATAAGTCTTTTAGAACTTAGATTCTCGTATTGTTGAGAAGAGCTAAATCTAACAGAGTCGGAGTGTTCATTGCACACTGTGGCTGTTACTGTGTACAATGTTCACCTGGTTCTGCTCACTTCACTCAGCATCAGTGCATGTAAATCTTTGCAGGTTTCTCTGAAGTCTACCTGCTCATCATTTTTTATAGCAAAATAGTATTCCATTACATTCATATACCACCACTTGTTCGTCCATTCCCCAATTGATGGGCATCCCCTCAATTTCCAATTCTTTGCCACCTGGTACAATTTTCAAAAGCATTTTAGTCCAAGGCACAGGTTCAACTCAACAAATATTTACTAACCATTTGCCGTGTGCAAGTCACTGACAAAAACAAAGTACAAAGGAGATTCCCTTCTGATGTTCTTATTACTACTTTTCAGTTGTGTCTGACTTTTCATGACCCCATTGGGGTTTTCTTGGCAAAGATATTGGAGTGTTTTGCCATTTCCTTCTCCAGCTCATTTTTTTTTTTTAAATTAAACAAATGCTTTATTAACTTCTGGTTTACATCGTTCATTTCCACCAGATTATGAGTTACATTTTTCCCCCATTTTTTCTCTACCCACCACCCCAGAATAGCAGTCCCACTAGATATCCCCTCATCCAATCTGCTCTCTCCCATATCTTCTCCCATACCCCCTTCGACTTTGCCATTAGGGCAAGGTGAATCTCTGAGCCCCACTGCCTGGATATCTTATGAAACATTTAATTTTAAAACTTCGATTTTCAGATCCATTCCCTTCCTCCCTTGTCACCCACTCCCTCTGAGAAGATAAGCAATTCAGTATGTGTTGTACATGTATATCCATGCAAAACATTACCATAGTAGATATATTGTAAAAGACTGCTTATATTTCCCTCCCACCTGTATTGTTTTCTTATAGTGTGGTTGTACCAATATATATTCTTATGTTCAGTCTTGAAAGTCCTCTAAATAGGAAGACCAGATCCTGAGGGGTGTCCATTCTGTTGTCTCAGTATGATAACGTTAAAACTAAATCCTCTTTGCCCACTTTAAAAAATTTCTTTACATTTCTGATGTTGCATGCTTCATTTGTTTCAGGATTGTGTTGAATAATTATGTAAATAATGTCCTTTCAGAACTTTTTCAGAAGATATGCACCAAGTGAGAATGGACCTAATGGAATAAGTGCTGAAGTGATGGATACTTACGTTAAAAGCTGTGGTGAGTCTTAAAGTAACTTTATACTGAGGTTCTTAGATATAGGCAAATAAGCTATCCCTTTGGTCTCAGGGAATAATGACATTCCATATGCATTATTGATATAAATAACTTTTTTTCTGAGGTGATGTCACCACATCCATACCATTTTAAAAGCATGTTAAATTTTAAATGCTGCATGGGATTGTAGGAACAAAAACAAAACACCAAAGCTTTTGAACAATGGTGTATTGTATTTTGCCAAGACAATAATAACACAGCACTAATTTAATTTAATTTTTTGTGAATGTGATGTTTGCTGGTATACAGTTGTCAACCCTTTTTTATTTGTTTTGACTTCTTAAATTTTTTAAAGAAAATGTTCAAGGATCTATTCTGAAGCCTCATTATATAGAAGCCTAATTTATTATATAGAAGCCTAATTCCTATGATTATCCATTAGATTAAATCTTTTAGGGAAGAGTGCTCTGAGATCTGATGTTCCATTTTGCAGTCTATTACTTGAACCCAGTTTTAATTGCAACAAATCTAATTTAACAAGTTTGTCCCTAAGAGAATGAAGACAACCCTTCCTGGTGGGGAATTTTTAACTAAAAGGGACCTATAAACCTCTTATATAAGTGAAATCATTTTCATATTCAGCAAATATCCCTTGGGACTGAATGTTTTTGTTACTTCATTAGGATTAACTTGAGTTCTGGAGGACTCCTAAATATCAAAGACTTGTTTTCCAGATGACCTCCCAACATATTTTATAATAAGTGTTCAATCATTGGGTTGCTTTCTAGGGATCTGCATGTCAGAATTCTAGATGTGTTACTGTAGGCTGTAGTCTTGTGTTATAAACAGAATTCACTAGTTGTTTTGAAAAAGAAGTTAATAACGCTAGGCTTTACTAAAAAAGAAAAAACAAACCTCAGAATTGTAAATCATTAGCCTAATCCCAAACGCAAATTATCTTTTAAGGTAGAAGAAAATAATGTGGATAGATTGTATTCCTTTTTTTTCAAATGCATATGATTTAGAGACATTAGCTTTATGGTCAGGAAGGCCTGGGTTCAAGTTCTACTTCTGACAGTTTTTGTGTGTGTGACTCAGTATTAACTTCTCTTTGATGCAGTTAACTCTTATATGCAGAAAAATTGCCAATCTACATAGGTTGGAAGTCTCCTCACTGAGAGTTTCTTCACCGTTGAAATTATAGGTCTGGCAAAAAAGAAAAGAAGAAGCTTCAAAATACCTTAGCGCATGTTCCAGTATACACTGTCATAAAAGCAATAACTTTATCATCCTAAACTTCAAAGTAATTATTAATATTCTCATAATTTAAACATTTAACAGTGGGGAATTTTCTTTCTTAATGTGTCATTCCTCGTAAATATTGACTGAAAAGTGACATTACATCTTCCTCGGTAAAGTATTTGAATACAACGCCACTCATACACTCTGGACATTTACTATTATGTTTTTATATAATGACCCTTTCTCCCCAGAGATATTTGAAATAAAACTGTATGCCTTTTGGTGTTATAATGTAATACTTCAAACTATTAAAACTAGTGGCATTCAAATTAAATCTTAGTCCTCTCTTTTCTTTGAAATTATATATTTTCTTATCACTGGATAACAAATATGGTGAGTGACCTTTTGTTTTTCTTCTTATTTTATTCTACCTAGTATTTTTGGTATCTCCTAGGGTAGTATGAAATAATCTAGTATACCACACTGAATTTGGTGGCACTTGGCGTGGTAATGCAACATTAAATCTATTAAATGGTTTATTAGTTTATTCAAAGGTTCACTGCATCATGGAAGTAATCTAACCCCTTGGTGTTATAAATGAGAAAAACAAGTGTTTGTAATTTGTAATGGGCAAGAACCTGGTACAGGAAATTTAAAATCTACCTATGTTTCTACCTGCTGAAGGGAATATGAGAGTGGGGGATTTTGTCTTTTTTTATTTGCAAAAGAAATAAACTTTTTTTTTCTTTTTCTTTTTGGAGGGCAGTTGGGCTTAAGCGACTTGCCCAAGGTCACATGCCTAATTAGTGTTAAGTGTCTGAGGCTGGATTTGAACTCAGGTCCTCCTGACTCCAGGGCTGGTGCTCTATTCACTGTGCCACCTACCCACCCCAAGAAATGAACTTTTAATATTTTATGTTTGATGTCCTATCTCAAAAACATAATTCCTGATTACTTAGGAACCTCTAATTTTCGAAATTGTTCTATATAAAAATTTTTCTTCTCCCTTAGTCTTTTTAAATTAATCCTTAATAATTGCATATATAATTATAGAATCTTAAAATTAGAAGGAACATAAGAAGTAAAACTTCTTTATTAGGAGGTTTTAATCTTTTTTAATGTCATGTAATCCTTTGGCAGTCTTATAAAACTTTTGGATCCCTTGTCAGAATAATACTTTAAAAAAAAATAAAATGTCTATGATTACAAAGGAAAGCCATTATATTGAAATAAAAGTGTAACTTTTTTCCTGTTCAGATTCATAGATTTTACCCCCCTCCAAAAAAATCTTTCTACCTTTGGAAAGATGCTTTGTGGGTTGGTAAACCCCATCTTAGAAACATTTGCTTATCTGAACACTGAATTTTCCCTATGGAATATTCCATTGTTTCTCCAGCCTACACCTGAAAATATCCAGTGTCAAGGAACCTCTAGAAGGGTCTTTTCTGTTTTTGTTCAGCCCGGGATTCTTTTCTTCTCAAATAGAACAAAAATCTCCCTTCGTGTAGCTCATACCTATTGGTCCTAAATCATTCCTCTTGGGCCAAGCAGAGCAATTCCAGAGAAATTTGAATTCCTTCAGATATGTGAAAATCATCTTTTCCCTAGACTAAACATCCCCATCACCTGTCTCCATCATTGGGTTGTTCTCATCATTATGGAATTCCTTCTCCAGCCCTGTTTTAGTTCATTTGTGCTCTTGATTCTTGTGGCATTCAGTATTAAATACAGTACACTGAATGTGGTCTGAAAAAGGACCTTATAATGGGACTGACTCCTGCCTTCTATATGCTATATTTGTCTTATGAGAAACTAATTTTGTATTAGCTTTTTTGACTGCACTATTATTTATTGATACCAGGTCCTTTGAACATAAACTGCTTTCCATGTCTTCCTTTCTGTTTTTTTGTTCAATTTACTTTTTTGCATGCCGGTTTTAAACGTTACTCTAATCTCTATTAACTTCATTCTTGTTAACAAGAACCTCAAAAGCTAAATGAACCTTTTGAAGACTTTATGAAGCTCAATTTTATCATCTCTAGCTGTTACCTCTAGTCTTGTATCATCTCTAAACTGGGTAAGCATGACATCTAGGCCTTCATCCCTATCACTGATAGCAAAAAAGAACCAAGAAAAAAGCCCTGTCATTTTACACTTGACATCTCCTTCTAACTTGACATCAACCCATTAATCACCATTCTTTGTGTCCAGTCATTCAAATACTAAATCTACATAACTGAGCTCTCACCGGCCTTAATCAGAGTATTTAGAATACTAATTTTAACTTAATCAGAGTATTTAGAATACTAATTTTGAAACAGTAATAACAACACTCTGTAGGCTTTATTTGATTGACAAGTCATTTACAACAACAATAATCCCTCTGATCAAAAGGTATATGGGTGGTAGATGAACAGAATTTCTAGGACTAACTTAAATCCTTTGCATTACTTGCTTCCTGACATGTATCCCTTTAAAACTGTTCAATTCTTTCCTTGTATCTGTCGCCTACATCTGTTGTGTTCCTGGAATGTTCTAGACACTGCCTCTTCAATTACAAAGCTTTTCTTAGTAAATCAAGTGTTGTTCTTTCCCACTACAACCTTCCTAAGCTTAAAATTTTAAAACCCTTGACTGTTCTATTAAATATACTTGTCTTTTAACTTATGCATAACTTAAATATGGCATTTATTCATTGTATGAGCTGTGACCAAACTAGTGTGATCGACTGCTTTTTTTAAACAAAATACCCAAATTTAAGGGGTGTTTTTTTCACTTAAACTATTTAACTTAGGAGGGTAGTAATCTTTGCTCAAAACTTTTTAAAAAATATTTACTTGAAATTGTTTTTAAAACCTGACATATATCCTTTTGTATTATATCAGTTGTAACAAGTCCATAGAGGGTTGATTTGAGCTTTTTCAAAAGAGCTAAAAGACTTTCTGAACTAAGTTTTTTTAATAAAAAGGGGTTGAGCAAACTCAGTCTAAAATATGACTATTAAGAAGTAGCACTGATTTTCTTGTATAATTCATAAACTGTCTATGGAAGCAACTACAGAAGAATTGCAAAAATGTTTTAAACTTTGGCATCTTTATTGGATTAAAACTTAACTTCTGTAGTGACCTTATTGAAGGCCAAGAAAACAATTGGTATGTATGTTTCAAAAACAAAATGAAAGCTTTCACACACACCCCCTTCTCTCTCTCTCTCTCTCTCTCTCTCTCTCTCTCTCTCTCTCTCTCTCTCTCTCCCCCACCTCTCTCCCTCTCTCCCTCTCTCCCTCCCCCTTCTCCCTTCTCTTTCTTCATCTTTCTCCCTCTTCCTTTCCCTCTCCTTCTTCCTCTCCTCCCCCTCCCTTTCCCTTTCCCTCTCATTCCTTTTATCTGTAGAGGGTTATGCAAATCTCTCTAGAGATATAGATAGAAAACCTTTCTATAAGGAGATATCTATATGTTTGTTATTGTTTAGTTGTTTTTCAGTTGTATCTGGACTCTTTGTGATCCCTTTTGAGATTTTCATGGCTGAGATAGCTGGACTGGTTTGCCATTTTCTTCTCTAGATCATTTTACAAATGAGGAAACCAAGGCAAGCGGGGTTAAGTGACTTGCCTAGGATCACACAGCCAGTAAATGTCAGGACAGATTGGAACTCAAGAAAATGAGTCTTTTTGACTCCAGGCCTAGTTTTTTATTCACTGTACCATCTAATTATAGAGACAGAGATAGAGATAGCTATAGCTGTATATAGATATCTTTTTTTAGGTATTTCTCTGTCTTTTTCTACATATTTATCTATATCTATACATATGCATACATATATATGTATATATACCCATACACATCTATACGCATGTATACACACGTATGTATAATACATATATACATATACATACACACACATATATACTCACATACACAACTAGGCAACATTGGTCTGCCTGGATGCCAAAGTGTTTTTTAATTTTCAAATAATATCACTTCTCTCTCTATGGGCAGATCCTCCCACATACAACAAACTATTCAGCACAATTAATAGTGATGTAGTAGAAAAAACAGTGACCTCAGGCTTAGAATCTTTGACTTTCAGTAAACCCCTTCTACCTTTTTTGGTCCAGTTTCCTCTTATATAAAGTAGATAAGCAGTCATTGCCCTGCTTGCCTCAGGCATAATTGTAAGATGTGTGAAATCATGTATCTAAAAGTTCTTTGGGAACTGCAAAATTCCATATGAAAAGGAATAAACAGTGACTATACAAATCATTGTTTACATGCAGATCAGTTTGAACTGATTCATTTTCTAAATTTTCAAAGCCCATTATCTAATGAATATTATTGTTCAGTAAGTTTCATGTGAGAGGAAGGGTATGTTATTATTCTTTATCATAACTTGAATTTTCTCGTAGACTCTTTCTTAAACCCTATTAAAGCTCACAATCCTATTGACACATCAGTTCATTTTTAAGGTTTCTTGCATTTGGGAAGAACTGATTTGATCATTTGCAGGAATAGTGTTAAAGGAATCTGATTGTAGCTTATAATTATTGTTATTTTAGTAATGGGGAAGACTGATATAGATGATAAAATAGTCACAAAAGATGAGTTGCATCTTTAATTCACTGTCAGTTTCAAATTCTAGTTTTTCAGATTCTTTCTTAGCAGTGGAAGAAACACAAAAGCACAAAAGGAAGGCAGAAAAACCGAAGGAAACTATATCCAGCGACTTTCTGCACCCTAACCCTTATCATGTCACTTTTCTTAATGGGTTAGAAGGAGTTCATAGCAATAGTGCTTAAAAGCCATTACCACTAAAATAAGTGCATCTATTTTCCCACCTGCTGTCAGTTCAGAAGATTCACAATTTAAAGAAAAAGCTCTTCAGCCATCTCTGTAATCTTGGCAGATAACACAGTCCCTGTGATCTTATCAGGATGGTAACTTTATCTTTTGTATTTCTGTGGATACTTTTTAGGATGTTTTAAATTGGTATCTATATTGAAATATTACACATGCATAGTTTATAATTACATTTCCTGATATGTGATTTAACCTTTCAGTAGTTCTATAATTTTGCAGAAGATTTTGCTTATTTCTAAATGGTACTTTTGTGGTATTAAAAAAATTACAGTAGTAATAATAATAACAATTTACATAATAATAAAATAAGATAACATAATAACATAACATAAAATTAGCATATAATAATAAGCATTTATGTAGTACTTTTAGTTTTTCAAATACTTTATATACATTATATTATTTTGTCCACAGAACAACCTGGCAAGGTAGGTACTCCACATATTATAATTGTTGTATTTATATCTGGGTAAACTGAGCTTAAAAAGTAGTTAAATGACTTGCCTATGGTTACACAGTAAGTGTTGGAGGCAGGATAGTGATAACGATATTGTCATCATAATAGCATAAATTGCATTTACACATTCTGACTTTGTTGTTAGTAATTTGCCTTTTTGAATTGTCATTGCAGCTGGCTATTGTGTGATTACATATATCCTTGGAGTTGGAGACAGGCATTTGGATAACCTTTTACTGACAAAAACAGGTAATGAATCAAGGCTATTTGATGTATTTGTGATTTAACTTAGGAAAAGAGCGAATTTGTACAAAGTATATAGAAGAAGTTCTCCTATACAGAATCATCGGTTAATTTTGGTTAATGGGATCACTGCTTATTTAAAGCACAAACCATAATAACTGATAACTTAATGGCCTTCTAGTTCAGCCTTCCATCTAATAGAGAAATCTCTAGTCTGTTATATTTGGTTATCCTTCAGCTTCATTGTGTCATAGAGCTACTTACTCAGTTCTTATGTGTGGCTCCAGTTGTTAAAGAATTTGTTCTTATATGACATTGAGTCTTCTTTTCCTTCACCCATTTTTCCTCTTTTTTTCTCTCCAGCATAAAAGAACAAAACATCTTCCTTTTTAAACACATTTATGCCTCATTGAAGTCTCTTTTACTAATAGCTAAACAACTCTAACCCCCTTAGCTCTTTTTCATATCAAATAGTAATCCTGCTAATCTTGCTCTGGGCACATTCTTTTCTCATGGTCTCTCTTAAATTGTGATACCTATACACATTGTCACAGTACTTTTAAGTGTAATTCAACCAGTGTAAATATGGAAAGACTGTCGATTTCCATGAACTATGGTTATTAATATCTGACACTGGAAATAATATTAGCAGTAAAACATTAGCTTTATTCTACTTATGAGCTTGTGTGCCATGCTCATGGTAGTGCTATCTTAAAAAAAAAAAGACCAAACAACCCCTTTAAAACTTAGATACTAAGGGAGTCCACTATTAATAGTATGATAGACTTTAGTTTTGTTAAAATGGCAAAGGCTAATTTTCTTTTTTGCTTTTTTTTTTTTTGGAGGGCAGTTGGGGTTAAGTAACTTGCCCGAGGTCACACAGCTAGGTTTTTGTTTGTGTGTGCATTAAGTGTCTGAGGTCAGATCTGAACTCGGGTCCTTCTGACGCCAGGGCCGATGCTCTACTCACTGCGCCACCTAGCCACCCCGGCAAAGGCTAATTTTAAAAGGTTACAAGAATATACAGAAGGTAGAACCAAAGTGGCAGAGTGATAGGAAGATGTATTGAGTTTCTATATACAGGCCCCAAACACATCCTGAAATGCACCGGAATGAATCCTGATGTCCCAAGCCATGATAAAGGGACAAATGTGAACTGGCATTTGTCACCAACTACCCCTTTCCAGGTCAGAGACCCAGGGCAAACTGAGAAAGGGACCCCCTCAATGGATTGGTGTTTATATTCCCATGTTTGGAGGCCCTGGAGAGTGTAAACAGGGAGCTCAGAAACTAGTAGAAGCAGTGTGACTTAGATCCCAGCTTAGAGCAGTGTCTTACTTCTAGCATCTAACTCTGCCTACAGAGGAATAACCAGGGCAGGAACCTTGACCAAAGCGAAGCCTACAATTCTGCCACTGTCTGTCAGCAGTCTGCTCTTGCTCAGACCCAAACCCAGGTTACAAACTTGGAGAACTCAGAATTGTGGGTAGTACTCAGTCTTTGTTCTTGATCAGACCACTTTGCAGTGTGTTGAATGCTTGCAAGTTCCTAATCTCTCTGAAATCCTGAAATAACAACACTTAGTACTCCAAGAAAGAAGCAACAGGACCAGCCCAGACCTTCCTTCCAGAAATATAACAGAGCTTGGCCCTAATATAAAGTCTGAAATCAAGAAATAGCAAGAAGAATAAGCAAATAAGGTATGGCTAGGTGGCACAGTGAGTAAGAGTGCCGGCCTGGAGTTGGGAGGACCTGGGATTGGTTCCAGCCTCAGAAAATGAGCACCCACACATAAATAATGACTGTCCATGTAACCTTGAGCAAGTTACTTAACCCCAATTGCTTTTAAAAAAAAAAAAAAGAGGGGCGGCTAGGTGGCGCAGTGAGTAGAGCACCGGCCCTGGAGTCAGAAGGACCTGAGTTCAGATCCGGCCTCAGACACTTAACCCACACAAACAAAAAAAACCTAGCCGTGTGACCTTGGGCAAGTTACTTAACCCCAGTTGCCCTAAAAAAGGGGGCGGCTAGGTGGCGCAGTGAGTAAGAGCTCCGGCCTCGGAGTTGGGATGACCCGAGATCAAATCCGGCCTCAGAAAATGAGCACCCACATATAAATAATGACTAGCCGTGGTTGAGCAAGTTACTTAACCCCAATAGCTTAAAAAAAAAATAAGCAAATAAAAAATGAATCTCACCATAATGAGCTATCAGGGAAGCAGGGATGCTCAAAGACAAATGTAAAAGAAAGAATGACTTCAAAATATCTACAGGGAAATCCTCGAAGTAAAACATGACCTGGGCAGAACATCAACTAGAATTCCTGAAAGTTATGAAGTGAAAGTTTAAAATAAGAGTTAAAAAAGTATAATTATTATTTTTTCATGAATAAAATGAAATGAGAATACATGAGGGAAAAAATGGAAAAAAAATGAGAGCTTTAGAGAAAGAATTAGAAAAGGGAATTAACAGCTTGGCATAAGAGGTATTAAACTTTACCCAAACAACAAAGGAGCCAATTTCATGAAGCTACAAGAAATATTATAACAAAGTCAAAAGGCCAAATATAGAGAATAAAATGTCAGGTGTCTCATAGCAAATAGAGCTCTCCTGGAAAATAGATATTGGAGAAAAAATATTAAGAATCATTGAACTATCTGAATGCCATGCCTAAAAGGAAAAAAGAACCTAGATATCATATTTCAAAAAAAAAAAAAAACTTAAAAACACACAGATCTCTTAGAATCAGAGGGCAAAGTAGATATAGATATATAGATATAGTAGATATAGATATAGTTGTTTGCCTCCTAAAAGAAATCTGAAAATGAAAATTCCCAGGAATATCATAACCAGCATCCAGAGTTTCTAGGTCAAAGTAAAAATATAGCAAACAACAAGAGAGAAGGAATTCAAATTCCAAGGAGCCAGTAAAGTTCCCACACTATTTAGCAGTCACAACTATAAAGAACAGAACTTGGAATATTGTTCCAGAAGGCAAAAGATAAGAACTTGCTGAGCCAGCAAGACTAAGCATAATTCTACAGGGGAAAAAATGGACCTTTAATGGGGGAAAAAAAAAAGAACTTCTAAGTGTTTTTGATTGAAAAAAACTGAACTGTGGAAAAACTTTGAAGTTCAAATGTAGGAGTGAAGAGAAACATAAAAAATTAGATATGAATGAACTAAACAAGGACTAAATAAAGTACTAAATTAGGATAAACTGCATTCAAATATGGGAAGAAGATACATGTATCCCCTCTGAATTCTGTCTTCAGGGTTCATAGAGGCAGACCAGTTGGCCAAGGGCTCAGAGTGGTTCTCTTAGTCTTAATGACCTTAAGGATAATAGAGAGGGAAAGAGGAATACACTGAAGGTGAAGAAGAAGGAAAGTTAGGGAAAATTATCCTCACATAACAAGGGTGCCCGAGTAGTCATCTATACAAATTATGAGGAGGGGTTGGAAGAGCCAGGGCTGACACTTGAACCCTACTGTCCTCTGAACAGACCAAAAGAAAGAGCAACATACAAACATAGTTGGCCATAGAGATCCATTTCACACAATAGGAAAATAAAAGGGAAAGGGGAAAAGAGGGGAAGGAGAATTAGAAGAAAGACAAATTATGGGAGGTATTGGTCTTCAGCAAAACAAACTAAGGATACACAAAAATATTTAGCTCTTTTTGATGTGTCATAGAATGGGAATCTGAGGGGGTGCCCATAAATTGAGAAGTAAACAAGTTATGGCATATGAATTTGATGGAGTACTATTGTGCTGAACTCTTATCAGCATCATGACCAATCAAGTTTTCAGAGTACTAACAATGAACCTCCTCATAGTGAATTGTAGGAGTCGGTATACAGAATGAGATAGTTTTTTGGACATGGACAATGTGGCAGTTTGTTTTGATTAACTCAACATGTTTGTAATGGATTTGTTATATTTTTTAATTCTCATTTGGTATTGGTGTGGGACAGTGGATCTTGGCTGAATTAAAACAAATTTAAAAATGTTAAAAGAGACTTGTGCACTCTAAATGAACACTGGCAAGAATTGTGATGGTGACAAACTTCTCTGGCAGTGATTTTAGTACCAGTTCAGCACTGTAAATGCAGTTGGTCAGCTGAGAGATCAAACACGCCAAAACAATTCCTATAAATTGAATCTACTACGTACAGTCAGCATAGTAAATATCCATTCATTCAGCAAACATTAATTAGTGCCTAGGTACTAGTGGCAGGTACTGTGTTAGGTGCTGGGAATACAAAAAGAAGCAAAAAGCAATACTTGCCTTGAAGGAGCTCGTGATTGAATGGGGAAGACTCTCTCTCTCTCTTTCTCTCTCTCTCTCTCTCTCTCTCTCTCTCTCTCTCTCTCTATATATATATATATATATATGCAAACAAATATATGCAAAGCAAGCTATATACAGGATAAATAGGAAACTATTAAAAAAGGGAAAGCATTGAGACCAAGTGGTAAAGGTTAGACCAGGCTTCCTGCAGAAGGTGCTATTTTAAAGGATGCCAGGGAGGTCAGTAATCACAATGGATGAAGATAAGCCTGAAAGAGAAAATGCCCAGATCCAAGAGGTGGAGTATCTTGGTCATGGAACTGCCAGGAGCTGGTGTCACTGGATTGAAGAGGACGTTTTAGGGGAGTAAGATATAAGAAGATTAGAATGGTAGGAGGGGACTAGGTTATGAAGGGTTTTGTATGCCAACCAGAAGACACTGTAGGAAACCACTTGTATTTATTGACTGAGGATCAGGAGGGTGACATGATTAGACCTGCATTTTAGGAAAATCTCTAATGGCTGAATGGAGAATGGATTGGCGTAGGGAGAGACTTGAAGTAGCAGGCAGCTGCGGTGATCAAGATGCAAGGTATGTGTGGGGAAATGTGTCAAAGGAGAGAAGGGCTTGGATGTGGGGGGTGAGAGATAGTCAGGAATCCAGGATAACTCCTTGGTTGTGAGACTGAAGAACTGGGAGGATGGGGTTGCTTTCTGTTAATGATAGAGGAGGTAGGATGTAAGGGCAGGTTTGGAGGAAGAGATAATGAGTTCTATTTGGGATATATTAATTTTAAAGTGTCTGCTGGACATTGATTTTTGAGATGCATGATTAGAGGTCAGCAGAGAGATTGAGACAGGAAAGGTAGATTTGAGAAGCAGCATAGAGGTCCTTGGGAGCTGATGAGATCATCAAGTAAAGTATAGAGAGAGAAGAGAAGGGGATGCAGGAAAGAACCCTGAAAGACTCCCATATAATTAGAGGGAATGATCTGGAGGAGGATCCAGCAAAGGAGAGAAAGAACAGTCACTACCTCTTAATAGAGAGAAACATACTGTCATACTTTATGAAAGGTGTTTGTTGTATTAAGAACACTGAACAAACTAGATTGTTCTAGTGCTTTACTAATACCATTGAAATTTAGGAAGATCTAGGGCAAGGCCTCCCATGGGGTTAGGGTTTGGGGATGGGGTAGGGGGTGGGGAGATCCTCCTAAGAACTCTCATTAGAAAGGAAGGTGGGGTAGCTTACAATCTATACTGACAGAAGATACACCCTTGATAATAAGATCACAGAAGTGTGTGTGTGTGTTTGTGTTTCTTACAAAGCCTTTGTTGTTGTGTTCAGACTTCATTCCTAGCTCATTCTGGAAATTTCTGATTGAATTATTACAGGGCTCCCTCATTTGTAATTGTTTATCTTTGTATCTTCATAGTTCATTTTTGAAAGTTGTCCCTCCCTCCTACGCTGATTTTCTCTAATAATTTTAGATTCCTCTACAAGCCTTTCTTCTGATTGTTTGACTATGCCTAACTTAGTTTTCTTTGAGCAGAAGTTTAAAGTAGAATAGTCACTTATCCCAAGACTTCCATTATTTCTTCATTAACCATTTCCTTTGTCAGAAGTAGTTCAGAATAGTGTGGCAGGAATAGCCATATTATTGATAAGCTCAAAGATCCTCTGAGGTACATACTGTACATTTATATATGTACATACATACATACACATAGTACATATATAGTTTTTGTGTGTGTGTATGTATAGATATGTGTGTATGTATGTATGTGTGTGTGTGTGTGTGTGTGTGTGTGTGTGTGTGTGTGTTTCTTACAACAGGAGTATTCAGCACAAAGTAAATATTTGGAAGTTACTACTCTTGCAGACTCTTCCCAGAAATTCCTAGCATTTATTCTGCTTTATGCTTTTTAAGGGCAGGGATCATCTCACTTTTGTAGTTGTGTTCCCAGGCCTAGCACAGTTTCCAGCATATATTAGGCACTTAAAAAGTACTCGATTGGTTGTTGTATTTTTATGAATAAAATGCCTTCTTTTAATCTAGGAACTTCTGACTGATATATGGCTGTGCAGGAGGGAGAATGAGGGTTGCATTACAGTCCTAAGACTTGTAGAGTGGCTATTACCTAATATATTTTGATGGATTAATCTGAGTCAAAGTTTTAGATTATTTTATTGATAATATATTTTAATATTCCAGATAGAAGCTTTGACTTTTCATGTTTCATTATCCAGGTATAGTTTACCACTAGAGGGAGCTCTGAATTTGTTTTTAAAGACAAAGAAATTACTATATGCTCAGATGTACTTGTAAATAAGTAGGACGTTTCTTTTCTTCTTTTTTAAAACAGTGCAATTTGAGTTCCGTTTTTCTAACTGCTTCCTAATTGTTTTTGCAGTCATGTAGGCAGACATTTTAGGACTTGATCACTGGCATGAAGATTTTTTCCATTTTCAGGTTTAACTTGAATAAAATTAGAATATGTTGGAAAAAATATTGGTAATTTCTAGAGCAGCGGTGATTATCATACATTCTGGAGCTCCTGAAAACTCTTAATCATATCACTTTATTCATTTTGTTATTGACAAGTTTTATCTCAAAGCAATTTCAAGATCTATTAATTAAATGTCTGTTGTACAAAGGCTTTGTACAGATAATTTTGACAGCTATTAGGCATTTAAACAGAATTCAAAATGCATTCTTATCATAGAAAGTACATTTTAGTACCTGTTTAATTTTAAATGCTTTAAACCTCTTGTGTTTCTTCCTTTGGCACACGTTAGTTGTATCCCAATTCTAGTGACACTAATACTCTACTAGACCAAGAATTTTAAAAAGCACTTTTAAGCACTTAAAAGATTCCTTTTTTTTTTTTTCTGCTGCTCTCTAAAGCATTTTTCAGGGCAAGGTGCCCTTCTGTTTTCTTCCACAATAACTGTTCTTTCCAACAAGAACTCAAGGCTCACACTATTACTTTCCCTTTGCTTCTGCTGGTCATCAGTTTTATTTAGTAATCTTGAAATGAAGGAAATTTTCTAAGAATAACATACATGAAAATGCTTGTAAAGGTTAAAATATCCCAATTTAAGGTAAGATTATTAACTTCTGGTTCCTTGGTACCAGTAGTGAACAGGAGGAAAAGAGTACCAGTTTTTTGAGCTTTGGAACACATGCAATTGAGAGTCTACTTCTTTTTTGGGGGGAAGAGGGGAAAGTGGACTGATGAGGGCTTATGTCAGTGACTCTTCCTCTTTTACTATGTGTATCTAGTAGGTACAGACAGAAGAATTGGCCTAAGAACAATAGATTAACAGGCTGATAATAGTAACTGAATATTAGAAATATTATTCACTATATAGATAGTGGTATACTATATACTATACTATGTAATAACTTCCCACAGTTGTAATATGTTTTCCCAAAATGTAATGCAAAAAAGGTAAGCAAGAAGAGAACTGTTTGCCATTCAGTTTTGGGGGTTTCTTTATTCCTAGTTCATTTTTTTTCCATTTTAAGCTGACAGTATCTTAGAAATTTTTCCCAAGAAAGTATCAGCTGGTACAGCAGATGGCACTGTACATCCACTAAGAATTCAAAGCTTGTAAATTCCTTTGTCAGTAGGATGTAATGTATATGCAATCATTTTTAACATTGTGGTCTTGGAGGAGAGTAATATGAGTAATTTGAGGAGAGTAATATGTCAATTATTAATAGAACTTCTTGCTTTTCTTCTAGTGTGGTATCTTTGTAAGAGACATCTTACTAAATTCAAGGCATAATGTGCCCAGGTTAGGAGAAAAAGCAGAATTTTAGTGAGGGAGTCTTTACAGAGGTAGTTTTAGAAAAAGCATTCAGGAAGCAATATTATGGTTCAATTCATCTGGAGCACAACTTAATTGTATTTGGATATGTTTCTGAGAAGGTATCTAGGTTATTATTAAATATTCATGAGGGAAAATGCAGAACTAGGAAGGAGTTAAACCTAGTCCCCACTGTGTTTGGAAAAACTATTTAATTCTCATTGTATGTGAAGCTTAATAGTATCTGGGTGCCTGATAAAATATGAAGTAATAAAACATACCCAGGGAATTGGGCTCAGAGTCAGACGTTGATCTTGGAGTGAGGTGGGACTGACTGACCCAGTAGCCTCAGGCTACTTAGCCTCCCTAGTTGTCAGTTACTCTTATCTTTGATATGAAAAGAAAGCTCTGTCTTTGTCTCAGGACTCCACAGTGAAGACTAAAATAATAATGTATGTTTAATTTCTCTGAACCTTTTGGAAGAGAATACAAAATAAGGAATCCAGGACTCTTTTACCTTTTTATTTTATTAAGTCTAATCATTATAATTTTTTTGAATTGGTTCAGATTCCTCATATATATAGTGTTTTGCCATGAACTAAATGAATGATAGTTGTTTCTAGTTGTAGACATAGAAAAACAAATTTTATATTTCATTATCTTCTTTTCATACTGCTTATCCAAAAAAATTATTGGACTTCAGGTGAAAAAAGGAGTATTTAAAATCTTTTTAGACTACCATGTCAAATTCAGATAGAAACTGGTGCCATTTAATGATCCCTGTGGGTTCTATTTTGACTTAGAAAACCACATATTAAAATTATCTTTGTTATTTTGTTGAACATTTCCCAATTACATTTTAATCCAGTTTGGATGGAGTACACTGGCTTGTGTGACACCTCCGTTTTAAGATATTCCTGGACTTATACATTTTTCAAGTAACCTTTTATTTCTGTATAGTGGAAAAAAAGATAACAAAAGAAGCTCCTCATTTGTTCATTAACTTAGTTTTATCTTCTCTACATTAAAAGCAAAAAAGTAAATTGTAGCACAGTTGTAATTATTTTTTTTCCTCAGAAAGGCTGACACAATTTTCATTTGTGTCCAAAGTACTTGTTTTATGTAGAAGGAACTAATTTGCTACTAATAAATGTTTTGATAGCAATAGCTAATCAAATATTTTCATTTAAGTCTATATAGTATGGTATATTTAATATTCTCACAGAAAACCTAATGACTTGCCTTTGTAATGAATTTGTTTATTCCCATGGATATAAGGATAAGTGAATCAGTGTTATATACTCAGTAGGTACCCAGTGAATGCCTATTAAAAGAATAAATGAAATAGGTTTTTCATTTTCAGGTTTACCTGCCCTTCAGCTTTAGCAGGTTTCTAGACACAGCTTTACATTCCATTCAGAATTGTATTGTAGACACAATATAGTTTCCTATTTGAATTAATTAGATTGCCTTTGTGTGTTCTTTGGGAATTTTGTGACTAGAGTTCATAGGGGAAAAAAAGTTTTACAGCTCTTAGCTACATCATTTGCTTAAATACTTTAATAAGATTATAGAACTTTTCTAACAGATCACAATAGAAAAAGTGAGATTTTTAACAATTTTAACCTGCTTTAAATGAAAGTGAATCTCTGCAGTAACTAGAAAATGTGAAAGAATATTCCACAGGGAATTTTCCATTTCAGCCACAAATACTTTATGGCCTCATTCATTTAGTTTATTTAAGTACTCTCTTTGAATATTTTAACTTTCAAGAATAATTATCTCTTCTATCAGAAGCTTTCTGTCAGAGATAAGTAGGATACTAACATGTAATAAATGTCAAGTCAGTCAGCAAGCTTGATGTCTGTGAGATGCTCAGCACTGTTGGTTCGATACTGTTCTATATCAAAGATAGAGAAAATAGCTCCCATTTTGAAGGGAGCCGAAAAGACAAAAATTCTCAAGTAAAGAAGGTAAAAGCTAATTGTGCATAGAGAGTTGAGATGAGTTTGAATTGGACTAATTGGAAAAGACTTTTTAAAAGAAATGGAAATTGTCATATGGTTAAAATTTAGAACTTAGAGACAAAAGGAATCTTTAGGTTATCTAGATAAGTGGAAAGGGGAAAAGGTGAACTTCACATTCCAGAGGAAACAATAAGCAAAAACCTAAAAGGAAAAGTGAATATTAGTTTTGTGGCAGACATTCAAGAGGTTGGCCTGGTTAGAGCAGAGGGTCTATATGGAAGGGAGTGAGAAATAAGTTGGTGCTATATGATAGAAGGCTTTGAGAGGTAGATCCTCTTGGTTTATTTTTAAAAGTCAGTTTCTTCATTGTGACTAAAACCATTTTATAGGAAACTTAAATAATCTGCACACCAGTTAAACATTGTGCAAGTAGATTTTTCATTGTTTTATTTATAATAAATCGTGCTTTTAAATGGGCCTTTGTCCCTAGGCTAGTCATTTCATTGCTTTGGACTTGTTTTATCATCTATTTGATGTGAGGGTTGACCAAGTTAAGTCACAATACTAATACCAGGCTCTGTCCTCCTCCCTTTCTTTTGATTTATGCTTATGATTTGATTGTTATAGGAAACCTGTCTTCCAGCGCAAGTCTTTGACAGCTTTTCTACAATTTAGAATTTTAAAGGGTTATCTAGTTACAGTAAGAGGTTAAGCAACTTGTCCAGTGGGATCATGCTGTCCATACATGTCAGCATTTGAACTGAGGTCTTCCTGGTTCTTAGTCCATTATTTAGGTCAAACTGCCATTCTTTTCTAGGTATGCTTTTTAAGTGATGGAGATCCCAGCATCTCATTTATGGTAGACTCCAACTAGGGTAGCAGAGGAAGATGAAAGATGTATTGCTTCCTTATTACAGTATGGGAAGGATAGATACTAAAATGATAGCCACCTTTACAGTAGGTAGCTTCTAATATCCCTTTCAGTTAAAAAAAAAAAAAACCAATTATCTTTCAGATAGAGTCTGCTTTGTAAAATGGTAGGGTCATTAGCTATGTTTTGCTTGATGGTTTTGTTAAAAATGAATACTATGCTTTGTTTCTACCTCCCTGCCACAGCTACTGCCCATCCCATTTTAAACTGGACTACATTCTTCTTGAGGTGTTTAGGCACTAATTGAAGCAGTATTCAGTTCAGCAAGCATTTATTAAATTTGTCTCCTTTAGTATGTAAGGAGCAAAAGGACTGGGACGGTTTTTGTTTTTTCTTTGTAATCCCAAGGCTTAGCATAGTGCTTTATATTTACATGTAGGTGGCTGGGTGGGGTGTGATTTCATTTATATAGGAAATCTTGAATGAAAAACATTCCCTCTATCAATGCAGGTCAGCACCTTCTCTGCAGTTTTCCAAAGCACTAATGTCAGAGTTTCCCAAAGCACTAATTAGGAGAATTACCCAGGGCTTCCTAGCCAGTATGTTTCATGGGCAGATCTTGAACCAAGATCTTTCTGTCTTGAAACACTCTGTCTACTATACCACATAGTAAGAGCTTAAAAAAATATTTGTTGGTTAACTGATTGATAACTTAATATTAGCAAGGCAATGCTTTTTTCCCCTAAGAATAAAAAAAGTTATTATGTTACTTACCATTGACCTATTTACTATAATAATTTCTTATTTCTGATTCTGAATTCACAAGGATTAATATATAGTGCAATTAAAATAAAACTTTTTTTTCACCAGATACTTAATTTTCAGACTTGGATATACATTCTGTTTTGATTATCAAAATAAAGTTTATTTATTTGAGGTAGCTAGATGGCATATTGGATAGAATGGATAGAGTGCTGGACTTGAAAACAGGAGGATCTGAGGTCAAGATCTAGCCTCAGACAGTTCCTAGCAGTGTGATCTTGGACTAGTCACTTTTGTTTGCATCAGTGTCTTCATTTGTAAAATGGGGACGATCAAAGCACCTACCACTTAGTGATTGTTGAGGGTATAAAATGAGGTAACATTTATAAAACATTTATATAACATTTATAAAACACTTTGCAAACCATTTCCTTAGATATAAGCTATTACTCTATTTTTCTTAAGATGACACTTTGGAGCCTTATATATGTTTTTCAAAGCATTGATAACACTCTTGCCCCTGTATTCTTCAAAATAATATTGATTAATTTTTCTCTTGAAGAAATGCCATGTGTGACATAAGCTTTACATAATATGGTTTACTTACTTTAGAGAGTCGGTATTTTTTGAATATTGACAGGCAGCATGAATTATATGGCCATCATATAGATAGATGAAGAAGTAGCTACCATCTTTTTGTTTTTTGCTTTTCAGAAAACTAAAAACTATTCTAAAAATTAAAAACAAAAACAAAAAAACACTCTCCGGTTCCTTAAAGAACCGGCCCAGGAATGTGACTCAAATTTCTGGCAAATTGGGGAGGAGATGGAGTGTGTTTATTTTGTCCCTGCATCTAAATTGTTTTAACTATCTCTTTTGATGTCTCCAAAGCCCATCTTGAAGCCTTGAAGTTGAAAATATTAATGTCAACTTAGGATTAATCTCCTGATTTCCTAATTTATGTGTATATCTAAATCTTTATACCTATCCATATTAAAGTATGAAGGGTATATGATAATCATTGCATACTATACTTAAGTACTTAAGATCTATGGTGACAGAGGTATTTATTAATACCTTCTACCTACATAGATTGCAATCTCCCTATGATTTAGTAGATAGTCTTAGAGAATTCTCATGACAGAAATCTTCACCATCCATAAGATGAGATGAGAATGGGCCTCTGTGAACATTTTCTGTATCTTTACTGAGTGTGTGTGTGTGTGTGTGTGTGTGTGTGTGTGTGGAGGGGAGAGTAATCAATCAACTAGGATTTGATATGTGCTTACTATGTGCAAAGCATTGTTAATGTTAAATACAGTTGTATATGCCAGTGTGTCCAGGACTTACAATTTCTTTGGATTTAAGAATTCTTCCTTCTGCTTATTATTTTCTTTTATCTAGTTTGTCCTATTGATCTATTTCACTGTTTTTAACCAATTTCAGATGGTTTTGATGCCTGCAGCTTTATAATATAGTTTGCAGTCTCAAAATACTATTTTCCCTTTGTCTCTACTTCTTTTTATTATTTTCCTTGATATTTTAATTATATTGTTTTATTTCAAAAGCAATTTATTATTATGCAGAGTTTTGAAAAGTATCCCTTTGACATTTTGGTATTGATTTAAAAAAAATAAATAAATTTATATAAAATTTAATATATAAATTTATTATATATAACATATAATAAATTTATATATAAATTTATATAAAAATAAATAAAAATATAAATTAATTTTGGTAATGTTATTTTTATTATATTGGCCTGTACCATTCATGGACAGTGAATATTCTTACAGCTATTTAAGTTATTTTTTGTTTCTTTAAAGAGACTATAATAGAATCTATTCAAGTATTTTATGTTTATTGGTAGCTCAGTCCCCTGATAGATGCAGTAGGATTACCGTTTCTATTATTGTCCCTTGCCTTTTATTATTATATAGCAGTGCTGAAATTTTTATTTTATAAAACTCTAGTGAAGGTTCGTTTTGTAGCCTGCAACATTGCTAAGCCTATTGTTACACTTATTATCTTTTTTTATTCCCTATAGTTTTCTAGATAAAATTATCCTCTTTAGCAAAAAGGGATAATTTTATTTTTTATCTTTAGGCCTTGGTTTTTTTTGTTTTTTTTTTTCTTATCATGGTACTACTGCCAGCATTTTTAGAACAATATCAAATAATAGTGAGGAAAGGGGTATCTTTGATTTACTCCTGTATTTACTGGGGAAGATTTTAGTATATTTCTGTTTACTAGGATACTTACTTTTGGTTTTAGATGGATATTTTGTGACATATACATATAAGTGTATAAACATATACATACCCTTATTTACCTATCATGTATATACACTATTGGGTTTTTAGCATAAGTGAATGCTATATTTTGTCAAAGTTTTCTCCACATCTTTTTTTTCCTTTACTTTATTCCACAATAATGTAGACACTGTTGACTCCCCCATTTCTAAATATATACTCTCTCTTCTCCGGGTTTTCATGACACTATTTGCTCTTGGTTCACTTACCTTTCTGACCTTATTCTCTTTGACAGGATGTCATCCAGTAAAATATCATTCATATTCTTCCCACTAACTGTGGGTTAGACTTTCTGGAGCTCCTGGATTGCATCACCAAATTCCTATTAGACCTTTTTAACTAGATGTCCCCTGGGCATCTTTAAATCAGTATGTCTAAAACAACTCATATTTCCCCTAAAATGACAGCTTTTTCTTTTTCTCCCGTTTCTGCCATAACTATCCTTCCAGTACCCAGTGTTTCTACTTCAGTATCATCATTGAGACTTCCTAATCCTCTGTCCTCACCCATGTTACATGTATCCATGTTACAAAGTTTTGTTAATTCTGCTTCCACCACATTTCTCACATCTACCTCCTTCTCGGTAGCCAAACCACTACCACCTGCAGTTAAGACCCTTAAAATGATCTTCCTAAAATTCAAATCTGACCTAGTCACTTCCTGGCTCAGAAAGCTTCAGTGTCACCTTTTGTCTTTAGGGCAACATGCAAACTTCTCTGCTTGACAATTTATACCCTGAATAGCCTGATTCCAGACTACCTTTCTTGACTTCCTTCACAGTGCTCTGTTTTGCACACTCTACAATCCATCCAAACCATCCTCTTTATTCAAAACACACACATTTCATCCCCCAAGTCTGTGCTTTTGTATAGGTGATATGCCTTTCCCTTTCGCCCACCCCCCTAGCCCTTTTTCCTATTCTTAGAGTGTTCCCTCCCCTCCTCCACTTCTTAGAATCCCTAGATCCTTTCAGAATTAATTCATTTCAGGTATCATCTTTTTCATGAGGCCTTTCTAAATCCTCCCTGTTGCTAGTGTCGCTAGTGTCCTCCTTGAAATTATCTTATATTCTTTTGTATATGTTTTTAGTTTCTTTAAATGGTCACATGTTGTTTCCCTCTAAAAAATGTAAGTTCCTTGAAGACAGGAGTTGTTTTGTTATTGTATCCATAGTACATAAAAAGTTAACCTTTGCCTGAAACATAATATTGCTGAGTTGAATCAAATATTGGAATATTGGAAACCTAGTCACTAGAGATATCTGAAATTAAACATAAATTAATATAAAAAAGATAAGCATCTCAGTATATCAGATCTGTGATTTCATTCAAATACACTTCCATTGCTACAGATTACAACCCTTTTATAGTTTAGTGGATATTTTCTAGAATTTATGTGGCTAAAAATATTCATCATTCTGTGAAACCAACATAATGATAAACTTCTCTGAGCTTATCTGGTTGGTCCTCACATGGTGGACATAAAGTATCAACACACATATACTCAAGATATTTTTTAACCTTTGTAAGGCTGTAAGAGTATATAATGTGATTTCAGCACTCTTGAAAATCCAGGTTCAGGTCTATCTTTTTCATGTCACAATCAGAGATCAGAATAGAATTTAGTGAAAAAGTGTAATTGTTGAAGCTCAATTGGATTTTCATGGCTTTGTGCCATTTGGCTCACTGGATCATTTTATTAGCATCTAATGCTAAGATAACTGTGTATGTGTGCATGCTTTATTTTGTATTTTTTCCTCATCAGTACATAACAGTGATCACATCTGAGACAATACTTACATCTTTATCATTATGAAATAAGATACATAATAAGTAGCACTGGTCATCTAGGGATTGGTTTGTTTCACTTAAATAGATGACATTGCCAAACTCTGACATGACTGGAGATTAAGTTCCTTTCTAACTCAATTACCTAATTCTAGCAACTTTTTGAGTAAGTATTTATAGAATATATTTCAGTGCATGAAAAGCCAGACAGCCGCTGACGCAGTATATTGCTTCCCCTCCCTCCACAACATCACATTTTTTGCTGCTCTGATTTTCAGGAGAGGTGATTTTTCATGATTTGTCATGTCTGTGTTGAGAGTATGACAAATTTCAAACGAGAAATGCATCGAGGAGCCCCCTTGGAGGGAATGCTCTGGTTTATTAAGTTGACAGAAACAAATAGCTAAGAGATACTTAGAGGTGTATTTGTGCTGCATTTTCACTGAACCAGCTTCCTGCCTACATCCACAACGATTTTCAGCCTCCTACCATGTGTAGTCTCAGAAGGTATTGTGTGATACGGACATCTTTGGAAATCTGGAAAGCCATTGTGAATGTTAGAGGAATAGAATGAAAAAAGGAATGGGAAAAAATATAAGCCTGAAAGGGAGAACTTCCTTAAAATTAAAACTCTTCAGAAGTGGAGCAGGCTACCTGAGGGTAGAATGGCTTCCCCCTCACTAGAGATCTTCCAACAAAGACGGGAGGACAGCTTGTCAGGTATAATGTAAAACAGTGGAGTTGCTCTGAACTTCGAAAACTCCAAATTCATTATCTGTATTGTATCTTATTTTGTTAAATATTTCCCAGTTACATTTTAATATGGTACAAGACACTCATTAGCTAACCCCTCCTGGGAGCTTGACAACTCTAGGGATGGGTTTCTCTATGGCTTCTGGATGACCCTTTCCTTTCTATTCTAAGCACAGAATGTACTCCAGAAATAGCTTTTAGTCTAGTCTGGCTTAAATGTGGAGCATGAGAATAGCAAAGGTATGAGATATTTTAGTGTGAGGATTAAGGCCATAGTGAGCTCCTGAAGTACCGTTTTTCACAACCTTACTTCTTTCTCTGGCCTCCTTCCTTCCATTCTCAGAAGATCAGGTGGCAATTTTCTACTTCCAAGTTAACTGTACTACGAGGGCTCTTGAGGAGATGTGACTCAGTGGCTTTTTGAAGTCCCTTCCAGTGCAAGGGTCTATGATACTCTTACACTGTTTCCTCTGTGATCTGATACCATCATTAATTGCTGCTCTTTCTTATTTAATTTCCCACTTTTTTGTCTTTGTTTGGTCTACAAAATATTACTCACCTCTGTATAAAACAAAACAAATATTCCCCTTGTCCCTGCTATTTCCTCAAGTTATAGCCACTCTTTCACCTCCTGATCACTGCTTAACTTCTAAAAATGTAATCAATACTAATTTCCATTTCCTCACTGTTCAGTTTCCTATAGTCTGACTTTAGCTTCTCACTCCATTGAAACACTTCAGAGCCACAAGTGACTTCTCCATTGTCACATTCTTCTTCTGTGATAAACTTTTTCCTTGTGCCCTGCTCTTAGCTCTGTTATATCTCAACCTTTTTGACTATTTCATCTTTTGTAATATCAGTGTCCCCCAAGGCTAATCTCTTTCTCTGTTTCTCTGTTCTCCCATCCTACCCTGACTTTGGCCTGCGTTATCTCCTTTATATAGATGAACAATAAATTTATATATTGACTTCTGGTTTCCTTAGAATCCAAGTTCCCTATTTCATGATGCCTACTGAACCTTGATATCTTATTGGCATAGTAGGTGCTTCATAAATGTTTATTGAACTAAATTGAGATATAGGTTGAAACTGACTTAAGTGAGGACTTAAATGCCATGTATTTTTGTATTTTATTTGGTAGATTGTAGTACACTGATGTTTATGCACATAATAATAAATAATCACATTTGCATATCATTTTTCGGTTACAAAGTGGTTTCTTTGTAACAACTCTGTGAAGTAGTTACTGAAATAGTAATAATCCTATCTTGCATATAGGATTGTTTCACTTGCAGTTATGATCTCAATGCTGACAGCTTTTGGCTCTATTAACTCAGCTCTAACGTTTCTGCTGACATTCAGTTTTGCATCTCTGCCAGTTAGTCAGTCAGAATTTATTAAGTACCTACTATGTACCAGGCACTGTGCTAAGTGTTGGGGATACAAAAAGAAGCAAAAGAAAGTCTTGCCCGCAAGTGACTCACAATCTAATTGGGGAGATAGCAGGCAAACAAATATGTACAAACAAGCTCTATGTAGGATAAATAGGAAATATTTAAAAGAGAGAATCCAGAATTAAGTGGTGTTGGAATAACTTCAACTCTTACTGCCTATTGGACATCCATAATGAGCTGTCTATATAATTTAAACTCAACATGTCCCAAACTGTTGTTGTTGTTGTTGTTTTTTAATTCAGTGCTAGTCTTTTCATTATGAATTCTTGAAAGTCCTCTTTCATTAAATGTCTATTTTGAAAGATTATACTCGGTTTTGCTGGATAGATGATTCTTGGTTATAATTCTATCTCCTTTGCTTTCCAGAATATCATATTCCCAGTCCTCTGGTCCTTTAATGTAGAAGTTGCTAAAACCTGTGTAATCTTGGATATGGCTCCAGAATATTTGGATTGTTATTTTCTGGCTGCTTGCAGTATTTTTTCCTTGACCCAGGAGCCCTGGAATTTGACTATAATATTTCTGGAAGTTTTTAATTTCGAGATCTTTTTTAGGAAGTAATCATGGATTCTTTTCATTTTTATTTTAGGCTCTTTATTGATTTTAACTTTTAGATAGTCCAATAATTCTTAAATTATTTCTCTTCAACTTATATTTGAGGTGTTATTTTTTCCAGTGATAATTTCATATTTTCTTCTGTTTTTTCCTTCTTTTGATTTTTTAAAAATTGTTTCTTGGTGTCTCATGAAATCATTAGCTTCCCCTTGCCCAATTCTAATTTTTAAGGAGTTATTTTCTTCATTGAGCTTTTCTAATTCTTTTTCCATTTGATCAGTTCTATTTTTTAAGGAGTTGTTTTCCTCAGTGAATTTTTGTATATCTTTCCATTTTTTTATCCTTTCTTTACTAGTTTGTTGAGTCTTTTTTCATGATTCTCTTGCATTTCTTTTCCCAATTTTTTATTTCGCTTTTCTTATTTGGCTTTTAAAATTATTTTTAAGCTCTTTCAGGAGTAATTTTGGGGCCTGAGACTAATTCATATTTTCCTTTGAAGCACATGTAGCCATTTTGACATTGTTGTCCTCATCTAAATTTGTTCCTCTCTGTCAACATAGTTACTTTCTGTGGTCAGGTTCTTTTTTTTTTTTTGGTGCTCATTTTTCTAGCCTTTCATGCCTTTTCACTTTATATATTAAAGTTGGGCTCTGCTCCTAGAGTAAACAGGACAGTATCCCAACTTTCTTGTGCCAAGACTCAGCCTTGCTACTGGCTTGCATTGGGTTGGGATCTTGTGCTGTTTTGCTCCTAGAGGCTTCATTGCTGGCTCTCTGAGATGCAGCCTGCACCAAACTGTGCTCCTCTCTCACTAAAGTGAGATAGACCCTTTCCTGCTAACCCTCCAAGATGCCCTGGGCTGGAAAACTGATTCACTTCTCCAGATTTGGTTTTGAGGCATTATTTCAGGGTTGTTTGCATGGGAATTTGGGAGGTCTCAGGCAAGTTTCTGGTTCAGTCTTTTTTTTTTTTTTAAACAAATGCTTTATTAACTTCTAGTTTACATCATTCATTTCTGCCAGATTTTGAGTTACAATTTTCCCCCCATTTTTCTCCTACCCACCACCCTAGAATAGCAGTCCCACAAGATATCCCCTCATCCAATCAACTCTCTCCCATACCCCCTTCGACTTTTCCATTAGAGCAAAGTGAGTCTCTGTGCCCCAATGCCTGCACATCTTATCTCCCAATTACATGCGAAATAGTATTAATAATAGTATTTATATATATTTGAAACGTTTAATTTTAAAACCTCGAATTTCAGATCCATTCCCTTCCTCCCTTGTCACCCATTCCCTCTGGGAAGGTAAGTAATTCAGTATGTGTTGTACATGTATAGCTATGCAAAACATTACCATAGTAGATATATTGTACAAGGCTGCTTATAATTCCCTCCCACCCATCCCACCCCCCACCTGGTCCATTCCCTACTTTAATCCTGTCCCTCCTCGAAAGTGGGTACTTCTAAACTCCCCTCCCCCCAGAATGCCCTCCCCTCCATCATCCCCCCTCTTATCCCCCTTCCCCCTACTCTCCAGCAGGGTGAGATATCCCATTTAGTATGTATGTCATTCTCTCCCTGAGCCAAATTCAATGAGAATATGGTTTTGCCTTTTTGCCTTCCTGTTCTACCCCTCCCCTGCACCCACTTCCCCTTGCTTCTTCTACATGAGATAGTTTACCCTACCCTGTCTCTTCCCATCTCCTCTTGCCACTTTCCTCTCTCACCTCATAACTTCACCCCTTAAGTATCCTCCCTTCCCAACAAATTCAACCTATGCCCTCTATCCATATATAACTGTAACCATATACACACACATTCACATATGTATTCATATGACCATACACCCTTCTTCCATTATTTTCTTACTGAGAAAGGTTTCATCAGTCACTGTTATTGTTTTTCCATGTAGGAATGTAAATAGTTCAACTTTCATACGTTCCTTTTGATTTCTTTTACCTGATTACCTTCTCAGGCATCTCTTGCTTCTTGTGTCTGGATGTCAAATTTTCTATTCAGCTCTGGTTTTTTCCTTAAGAATGCTTGAAAGTCCTCTATTCCACTGAATGACCATATTTTCCCCTGAAACAAAATACTCAGTTTTGCTGGGTAGGTGACCCTTGGGTTCATTCCCAGCTCTTTTGCCCTCTGGAATATCATATTCCATGCCCTTCAATCCCTCAGTGTAGAAGCTGCCAGGTCCTGGGCTATTCTGATTGTGTTTCCAAATATTGAAATTGTTTCTTCCTGGCTGCTTGTAGTATTTTCTCCTTGATCTGGGGATTCTGGAACCTGGCTATAATATTCCTGGAGTTTTCTTTTTGGGATCTTTTTCAGGAGGTGATCTGTGGATTCTTTCAACCTCTATTTTGCCCTCTGGGTCTAAAACATCAGGGCAATTTTCCTTGAGAATTTCTTGAAGGGTGATTTCTAGGTTCTTTCTTTGATCATGACTTTCAGGTAGTCCAATAATTTTTAGATTGTCTCTCCTGGATCTGTTTTCCAGGTCAGTGGTTTTTCCCATGAGATATTTTACATTGCCTTTTAGTCTTTCATTTGTTTGCATATGTTTAACAGCATCTTGATTTCTCATAAAGTCATTAGCTTCCATTTGCTCCAGTCTAACTCTGAAGGAATGAATCTCCTCAGTGAGCTTTTGAGATTCTTTTTCCATCTGGCAAATTTGGCTTTTTAAGGCATTCTTCTCTTCATTGCCCTTTTGGGCCTCCTTTGCCAGTCTAATTTTTAAGATGTTATTTTCCTCATTCAGGCTGTTGAGTCTCATTTCATACTTTTCCTGCATCCTTCTCATTTCTCTTCCCAATTTTTCCTCCATTTCTCTTATTTGATTTTTAAAGTCCTTCTTAAGGTCCTCTATGGCCTGTAGCCCACTCATATTTTCATTTGGGCCTGTTGGAGCAGGATTTCTGACCTTACAGTCCTCCTCCTGTTCCATGCTTCGATCGTCTTTGCCCCCAAAATAGGAGTCTAATGTTGCATTTTTCTGTTTATTTTGTTTCCTTTGCCTAGGCATGTTGCCACTTAATTACTTGACTTTTGGGCTTTTTGCCACAGTTGGACTCTGCCACCAGACAGGGGAGCTTCCATCCTGAACATTGGGGTCTTCACAGCTACTGGAAGTATTAGTTGGGTGGCCTCTGTGAAGCCTCCACAAGCTGTGGCAAGCTGGATACCCACCCCAGACCTCCCCCCCAGATCACAATCCAGATCCAAGCAGGTTAAAGTAAGAGAGATTTACCCCCAAGACTGATCGCTGGATCTCCCTATAGTTCACAGGCCAGGACCTGGAGCTGCCTCTGAAAACTACAAAATGGCGTGTCTCCTCAGTGGCTTCTAGACCCCGGGGGAGGAAGCCGACACATTCCCCAGATACTGGTCCCAGAGTCCATAGGGCACTAACCTCTCACTTTGTCCTAGGCATATCTGTGTTGATAATTCTGGAATCGCCACAGCTGCTGGTGTTCTGGCGTCCCTCCTGCCAGCTGCTGGCCGGGCCGCCCTGGGGCCAATACTGAGGTTCACATGGGCTTGGGCTCGGCTCCCAGAGTGCTATGCTGTCAGTTCCCAGCGTGCTGTGCTGTCGGCTCCCAGAGCGCTGTGCTAGCCATTCCCTGCAAGGCTGCTGGGCTGTCCTCAGCAGGAGGTTAGCGTCTTGATGTCGTTCTGTGGGTGCTGGGCCTCAGAAGTTGTTCAGAGTCCCCTTTTGCATGTTTTGGAGGTGATCTGGGGGGAGAGCACCTTGGACTTGCTGTTTCTACTCTGCCATCTTGGCTCCGCCCTCTCTGATTCAGTCTTTCATCTTGACTCAAGAAGGCCCTCACTGTCTTTATCTCCATATGTCTTCCTGTTCCTAATTTTCCTATTACTATGGAAAGTTACAGCATTCATCCCATTCCCCTAGACTCACACCCTAGTTATCATACTGTAGCAGCAAGCACCCCAATATCCCCAGGGTGGCTGCCAATATAGGTTCTTAGATCTGCTTTTCAAAAGGAAAGCAATTCAGAATGGGTTAACAAGCTTACTTTAATCAAACAAACACACATTACCTAGTTCAGGGGAAAAAAGGTCAGCACCCCGAACTTCAGAGTTACAGAACTTACAGATCAAACAGACAGGCTTCCAAACTGTCCTACCATTATATCAATACCAAATCACAGTTACCAGAGAGGGAAGCATCAACATCTGGGTTTTCAAAGCGGGGGGGCTCTCAACAACGGCTTCCCAGAGTCTCATCTGGTCAAATCACACAACACTTCTCAAAGTGAGCCCCCAAGCAAAGCCTCTCCTCGGGGCTTATATAGCCTTCTCTTGGCTCAGAGAATGTAACAACCTCCTTGACCCACTGCCCAATCACAAAAGTATCAAGGTTGGGCTTCCCTGAAAAACAAGCCTCCCACCACAGGCTCCAGGTGCATTTAAGCTAGGGGCAGGGAAGATCTTTAAATTTGCATTTCCATTACATATACTCAGTTCCTCATGAACATCTTTCCCTCCCTCCCCTGCAAACTCCTAGTTCACAGATATCCACTCTGTTGCCAAGGCCTGTCGATTTTCTCTTTCTAATAGTTCTTGCATATTCTCCTTTCTCTTCTCTTACATTGCTACTACCATAATGCAGGCATTTTTCACCTCACACCTGAACTATTGCTGCTGCTTAGGCTACCTGGCATAAGTCTCTATTCTCTTCTGTCCATCCTCCACTCAGATGCAGAGTGATACTAAGACCTTTATAACCTCCCCCTTCCCCACCTTTCTAGTCTTCTTATACCTTAACACCCCTCTCACCCCCTTCCACATGCACACGCATATTACTCTGCAATACAGTGACACACAGCTTTGCTGTTTTTCAAAGAATACAGTCCATCTCCTAGCTATGCATTTTCATTGACTGTCCCCATCCCAGAATGCTCTTCTTCATCTTTGCCTCCTGGCTTGAGATGTTGTTGTTGTTGTTTAGTTGTTAGTTGACTGTCTCTATGTGACCCCATGGAGTAAATGAGATTTTTTGGGCAAAGGTACTGGGGTAGTTTGCCAATTCTTCTCCAGTATGTCCCCATTTTGCAGATGAGGAACTGAGGCAAATAAGGGTTAAGTGACTTGCTTAGTGTCACTCAACTTGTAAGTGTCAGAGGCTGGTTTTGCACTGAGATCTTCCTGATTCCAGGTCTAGAGCTCTATCCACTGCACCAGTTTAGTTGATGTGATGTCCTGAATTCAATGGCTTCCTTCAGTTCTCAGCTAATGTCTGTCCTTCCATAGGAAGCCTCTCATAATCCTTCTTAATCCCAGTGCCTTCCATCTGTTTATTTTATGCTTGTTTGAGCATAGATTTTTTTTTTTAAATGTTGTCTCCCTATTAGACTGCGAACTTGCTCAGAAGTGGTACTGTCTGGTCTTTCTTGTATCCCCCGTGTTTACTCCAGGGTCTCGTCCATGGCAGTCTCTTAATAAATGTTTACTGACTGACTGAAAGATGGAAAGAATAATTGATATCTACAGTTAAGCATCAGAGCTAGGCTTTGAACTCAGGTCTTCCTGACTTTAGGTTCATTATTCTAGCAGTTACAAAACATAGAAGTGAAAGCATCTCTAATCTTAACTTTCAAATCTTGCTCTTACTTTATAAAAATGAGACTACATTGTTAACTCTTCCTTGGCATTCTAATAGTGTGGAAAGTTCACTAAGGAGAACAAATGTATACAAATGAAATGAACTTAGCATTTGAATTTCTCTTGTGGACTTACTGTTTTATATTACATACTAGACCTGTACTCAACAATAATGATTACCTTGTTATAGCTAAACTTTGCATTTCTTCAACTCCTACGATTGCTCCACACACAGGAGGCACTTAATGTATGTTTGAAGAATTGACTTGAACTAGAAAAAATTGGGTACTAGATTATATGGTGCAGGCTACAAACACAATTAAAGGAAATGGAAAGTGCAGTTTGAATTTGTGTAGTCATAAAAGTCTTAGTCGATGATGATGAAATTGAACTTTCTTGAAAGACATATAGAATTTATATTTGCAACAAATGAGGTGGATAGCTCGGTTATGAAAGTTGAATAAGCATAATTCCCACACTGATGAGTTTTAAACTTTATGTAAACAGAGAATTTAGCAAAATTTTTGAAATTCTTACCATTAAAAAAAATCCCTTCACTATTAGATGTCATCAGTTTCAAGTTATCATTCCCTTCAAGTTATCTGTATGCTAAACTATCTTGAACTAAATTTGAGATTTCTCAGTCTCTTATGCAAATAGTAGAAAAATCAATCAGCACTTATTCCCTGTGTATTGAGGATCTGCTTCAAGAGGATGTAATTACAGTGACCAGAGTTACTTTGTTTTATGCACACTTTGACTCTTGACTGTTCAAGGTAATAGATTTGAATAAGACAAAACTCCCCAAACTTCTTTAATTAAACATGCTTTCAACTTCATGAAGTATATTCTTAAAGCCCTATTAGTTTCATTTAGAGAAATTGACTTTTAAAAAGACATTCTCTTTGGTATGTATGAAGACAAATTTTCTTAAAACATTAATAAGCTCTTTACAAACACAGGCTCTGAACTTGCAACACTTAATAGTTGTTCCATTGTCAAGCACTGATTCTTTTGTGTCTTATAATTAAGCAGTAATCCTGATCTTTGTGGATATTGTTATAAGAAATCAGAATGTAGTGTAGTGGGAATTTTGTTTTCCTAGCTTGGAGCCAGCAATGAATTGTCAACTTCTGAATTCCAGTATAGCATGCATTGGACACAGTGAGTTAATTGGGTATTTGTAGTGAATTTGTCAGTCTTCAGAATGTATTAATTGGAACCATTGGATAACCATTTAATGCATATGAACAGCTAACTTTGCTTTTGGAGAATAAACTTAGAGAATAAAATAAATAAAAACTTTTGTGTTTAAAATTAGAATTATGTATAGAATATCCTCCATAACCTAAGTACAATAAGTGGACATGGGAGAAAGTTTCAAAAAATATTTGACAGATTTTCATGTTGAAGACTGTTATTACTTTTTCATTTTTTTTTAGGTTTTTTTTTTACTTTTTCATTATTAATAGTAATGTTTCAATGAATCTGGGATTGTGTTTGTTCATGGGTAATGCATATGACAGAAAATAAAAGGTTCAGTGATAAGTTGAAATTTCTCTGAATGGAAGGGTCTAAGTAATGAGAACCCCAGAGATTGCTGTTGGGAAAAACTTCTATTCCTCTTTGAAGTCCACAAGCTGTCTCTGTGATGAGTTTTTCCTTAAATATTTTGAAGCAACCCTTCTACTAGAGGCGCTATACCCTCTCCATATTCCCCTCCACCATATCCTTACTCCCTGCAAAATTCTCTCCCATGTGCCAACCTTTTCCATAGATTTGGAATTTAATTTAGCTTATTGATTCCTTTTTATTTCTTTTATTTACCTTCCCTTTCTGTTTCATTTTTTTCGAATCTCAGCTGTTTAATTCAAAAGCTCTCCTTTCTTCCCCTCTAACTTCTTTTATTAGATTATTTTTTCTTCTATGCCTTTTTCTAAGGATTTCTTTTCTTTGTTATTTTTGTTAGTTCTTATGCCTTCTTTATTCTGAAATTTTATATTTATTGTCTGTATACTTATGTTTTTAATTTATTTAATTTCAATTAAAGCTTCTGAATTACCAAGTTTGAACTCCCACTTCTATTTAATTTCTCAATTATTGCCTCATAGATCTCCACCCATTATTCCTTTTTTCTATTGTATCTCAGTCTTAGAAGTCTATCAATTCATGATGGAAATAACGAGAATAATGGAAATTACCCTCTTCCAAATCAGGTGGCCCACTTTTGTCCCCTACCTTCTTCTTTCTATTTTCTATAAAATCTCTTCTCTGGGTCCACATCTGCCTATCCTTCTGGTTGCTGGTTGCCTCTAAGAGATCTAATTTACCTTTTTCTGAAATTGAATGTTGTTTTTGGAGACATACTACTTTCAGGAAGTGGTTTCCCAGTGTACCAATTCCCCCAGATTAAACCCATACTAAGAATCTTCTCCTATTACAGACATATACTTCTTCCCCCATGAAACCTTTCCTTTCATTCCCACCATTTTGATACCATCCTTCTGCTATTTCTCACATTTTTTTCAAAAATTACTTTTTCTCTTGTTTTTAATTTATCCATAGCATAGTACAATAAAAAAGGTACATGAAATTGCAAATCTACTGTATATAGTATGCTATTCATTTCACATATACAGCAAAATTATCACATAAATTTATTTTTTTTCTTCTCCTTCCCTCTGTCTTAAGAGATGGCTACCATTAGAATCAAATAGGGGTGTGTGTCTCTTCGTGTCCGTGTGTGTGTGTGTGTGTGTGTGTGTGTGTAAGTAAAATTACTCTATACATACTTATATTTATCATTTCTTTCTTTGAATGCAGATGGCATCTTTCTTCATATGTCCTTTATAGTCAATTTGAGAATTTATAATAGTCAGAATAACTTATTTGCTCAAAGTTGTTCTTAAAACAATATTGCTGTTACTGTATGCAATTTTTTCTTGGTTCTTCTCATTTCACTCTTATTTATTTCATGAAAGCTAGTGCTGCAGTTTCCTGGTGTGTTGTGGGGGTCATCTCAAAAGAATTCAGACTCAGACCATCTCCAGTCCAAGCAAAGTCATTTATTGAGAGTGATGCCTCTCAGGAAGCAATCTGGATTACAAGAGGAAGAAAACAGCAATTTAGTGTAAGCAAGACAGATTTTTATAGGGAGAAGATGCAATTATATAATAATATATGGATATTAAAAAGGCAGGAGGGGTTTATCAATGGATTAGGCAGTAGGGGATTAGGCAGTGGGATTAGGTCCTAACTTCAGTGGAGTTGCTGGTGTAGTCCATATAGAAAAATCCTTTTGGGAGGGCATGTATGTAGGATAATAAGATAGTATGCCTCTCTACATCATAAGTTCACCTAAAGGACACCTTTTCCTATTACTGCACAGGTACCTACTTAGGAAAGTCCCTTCTGTTGTTTTGTGTCTGCATCCTGCTTCGGCTTCTTGGTATCAATCCTTTCTGATTGGGTGGCTATTGTGGTCTTGTCTGAGATTAGATGGATGTAGTTGTGGTTGAGTGCATGGACATACCTGCTGTTTCTGTGAGAAATAGGAGAATTGGATCAGGGACAGTGGCTAGCTAGAGGCAGTGGCTATGATTCTATTTCATGGACTAGCCTGCTATTCTGATGAGGCATATTTAGGATATTGGGTCTGGAGGGGCTTGTGGTGTGGTTAAAACCAGATTGTGTGATCAAGTCAGGACATGCCTGCTATTTAGTGTGGCCCATAAAGAAGGTAGAACATTGGGGCTGGGGGAAGTTTTATTAGGATTCCATTGCTAGGAAGCAATGAAAAAAATGAGATTTAGTAGTACCAGATCTTAAACTGTATTATAAGGCAGTGATTATCAAAACTGGCTGGTACTGACTAAGAAGTAGAAAGGTTGATCAATGAAATAGAGCAGACATACAATTTACAGCAGCAAATAAACATAATAACATTGTATTTAACAAATGTAGACTTAAGATTTTAGGTTAAGAACTCATTATTTGGTAAAAATTGTTGGGAAAACTGTAAAGTGGTATGACAAAAACTGGTCATGGACTAATATCTCACACCATTTACCAAGAGAAGTTCAAAATGGATACATGGCCTAAATAAAAAGGGACATTTTACAAAAAAATTAGAACATGGAACATATTAACTTACTAGATTTATGCATAGGTGAACAATTTATGAATAAATAAAAGGTAGAGAGCAAATTAGGTATAAAAATGATGGTTTCTCCCAATTTCTTGTAGTACCTTTTCTTGTTAAGAGACTACAGGACTTATTTTCCTTTCATTGTTCACTTACAGATTTTATCAATGTATATCCCACATTCCCCATGATGCAATTTTTTTTGATTGAAATACTATTTAATTCACTTTTAGAGAGTAAATGTACTTAAATAAAAATTTTGGTATTCATTCATTCATTTCATTCATTCATTTATTGCTTTTTGGAGGGCAAAATGGGGTTAAGTAACTTGCCCAGATCACGTGGCTAGGTTTTTGTCTGTGTGTGTGTTAAATGTCTGAGGTCGGATCTGAACTCAGGTCCTTCTGACTCCAGGGCCGATGCTCTACTCACTGAGCCACCTAGCCACCCCTTAGAATCTCTCTCTCTCTTTTTAAAATTTTATTCATTCATTCATTTATTTATTTTAAGCTTTGGTATTTATATTAGAATTATGTATATATCATCCTGCCTGTAAGGACAGAGTCACTAAGATAAGTAAAGGAACATAAAATCATGCCATTTGAAGATCAATTTAAAGAATTCTATTCTTTTTTTTTTTTTAAAGCAGTTGGGGTTAAGTAACTTGCTCAAGGTTACACGGCTAGTCATTATTTATGCGTGGGTGCTCATTTTCTGAGGCCGGATCTGATCTCGGGTCATCCAAACTCTGAGGCCAGCACTCTTACTCACTGCGCCACCTAGCCGCCCCTTTAGGGCAATTGGGGTTAAGTAACTTGCCCAAGGTTACACGGCTAGGTTTTTGTTTGTGTGGATTAAGTGTCAGAGGCCGGCTCCGAACTCAGGTCCTTCTGATTCCAGGGCCGGCGCTCTATTCACTTAGCTCTATTCACCTAGCCGCCCCAAGAATTCTATTCTTAACCAATCTTGGGATTGGGGGGTTAGAGTGGGAAGCAGGAAGGCTACACAGGCTAGACATGATACTGGGCTTCAAGTATTTGAAGGCCTTTCACAAAAAAGAAAGATTACACTTGTTCTACTTAACTCCATAGGGCACAACTTGAAATAACGAGTGGAAGTTGTAAAGAGGCAAATGCAGACCTTATATAAGGAAAATTTCATAGTACTTAGAACAGGTGACTCCTTATGGGTGTGCTGCAAAGAGGACTCTTTTCCTATAAAAGTGATCTTCAACTGTGAGATTCTATGATTTTGTAATTATTATTTTAGCAGGGATGGGGAATATGTGGCCTCAAGGCCACATGTGGCCTTCTAGGTCCTTGGGTGGGGTTATTGACTGAGTCCAAGTTTTACAGAACAAATCCTTTGTTTTGTGAAGATTGGATTCAGTCAAAGGGCCACACTTGACAACCTAGAGAGCCACATGTGGCCTTGGGCCTCAAGGCCTCAGGTTTGCCACTCCAAATGGCTTCTCGGTTTAGTAGTAAATGATAGAACAAGCATTAGAAGCTAGATCTTCAAGCTTGTAGGTCAGTGCTCTTATTACTATACTAGGCTGCAAAAGACCCATACGTAACCATGGCCTACTTCTGTAGAAACTGGCCTATTACATTGCTGTAGCCATAGTGCTAGAAATGATGAGGAAGGACATTTTTGGTCACTACTTTAAGAAAAATATGGAACTAGTCAAAAAACTTACCATGATCAAAGGAATAACATGTGAGGCAGGTAGATGGCATAGTAGATAGATTGTTGAACATACAGTCAGGAAGACCAGAGTTCCAGTGCTGACTCAGACACTTACTTATCAACTATAACAAAGAACAATGCCTGGAACATTAGGAGAGGTATATCTAGGGCAAATAGCTGGAAGTGTACCATAATTTCATAATTGATATTAAATTTTTATAGTGATTAGTACAAGAGTGTGTGGTATATATTGAAACCATTCAAGTTATGGCTTAGTTAAATGAATATATGGTAAACCCATAGTAAATTAATGTTAGTGCTATGTTCCTAGTAGTTTTAAGAAGGGCAACAGTTATTTCTCACAAAGCATTGACTGCAAAACAGAATACTGGTTTGGTATACCCTTTAAGTGTAGCTAATTATGATAATTTGTATGTTCTTATAAGGATCAAAGCCTGTTTTTCCCTTGCTATGTATGCTCTAAGCTATTTATAAGTAATTATCATATTATCCCACTTCAACATTGGCATTTACTATACATAGTTATTTTAATTTGTGTGTTTTTAAGCAGTTCTTCCAAGGCTTTGATCATTTTGTTCTCCACATTTTAAGAAAAATGTTTTTAAGTTGGAGCTATTCCAGAGAAAAACAACAGGATATGGTTTCAGAATTGGAAAATTGTTCCTAAGAACAGTTTTAACAGTTGGGATTAATTTATCTAAAGAAATGGTGAGTTGATAACGAGCTTTAAGCATTTAGCGATTGTCATAATGAAGGCCCTTCCCAACTGGTATTCTTCATAATGAACAGAAACTGATACAATCTTAAGTTTCCATGCCTCTACTTTGAGATTATCTCATTACCTAGCTTCTGTCTTTCCTTACCAACTTCCAGTAGAACCCCAAATGTGAGATCCTAAGTCTGTTTCCCTGTAGCCTCTGCTAAATTGGTCTTTTTGGAGACTAGTATCAGTATATAAAAAGTTGATTAGTATCCTACAACATGGCTCATATAGAATATTGAGTGCAATTTCTCATATAGTCTTATTGACCTCATTTAATTTTCAGTGTTATATTCTCTCTGTGTGTATACATACATACATAGTAAGGTCTGTAGTTGGAAAATGGGCTGTTCTGGGTAGTCACTGTTCATATAGCATGCATATTACTCAATTTGAAAGAAATAGAATGAGATAAAGTTTGATGAACATTAAAACTTTACTAAATAGAATATTTACAAGACATTGAGGCTAGAAATATGAAAAACAAGGTTTGCCTTTGAAAAAAGTATTTTACAAAGCCTTAAGATTATAAATGTAAATGCATTGCTAATAAATTGATAAAATATTGATTTGTAAATATTTTCATTTAATATGATTCCATATACCATAATTTAAGATTAGGAGATAACTAGATTGCCTAGCAGTGAAGAGTTTACTGTATGCTAAGCATTGAACTAAGCACCAGGAATATAAATAGGAAAGGCTAGACCATGCTTTCAGAGAGTTTACACTCCAGTTGAGGGTTGAAACATATTCAAGAAGTCACCTCCAAGGCAGATAGAAAGACTTGGAGGCCCAAGAAGTTTAGGATCAGTGCAGCTAGCTTAAGGGTCCTTAGGTTCTTGTAGGTCAGATAATAGTGCCAAAGGTCTACAGAGTTAGAAGCAGAGTATAGGCTAAAACCTGTTAGGCTTCCATCTTTCCAAAAGGAATAGTATTGATGAATGCCATTTTATTCACCAGTGTGAGGAGTTAAACAGCTCATTGGGATCTGGGACCCATGGTTCCCAGAGGGCACTTTTTTCATAGAATTCTTGTGGTGGTTGGTATATAAGTATTATTAAGCACATGTTACAAATGATTCACTGCATTGGAGGCATTCACTTAAGCTTGTCCTTAAGTGATCCATTTTAGAATTTTCCCAGGAATTGAAGTCAGATTATTGACCTGATATTTGTACATGCTGTTTTTTCCATTAAGAAAAAAATATATTTGCTGTTTTCAGCCTTCTTGTATTCCTCTGACTTTCTGTGATCTCTCAATTATTAATGATAATGGTTTGTTAGATGCATGTATCTGTTCTTTGAGTGCTTGGACATGTAGTTCTTCTTCTTCTTCTTCTTCTTTTTTTTTTTTGGAGGGCAATTGGGGTTAAGTAACTTGCCCAAGGTCAAACGGCTAGGTTTTTGTTTGTGTGTGTGTTAAGTGTCTGAGGCTGGATCCGGACTCAGGTCCTTCTGACTCCAGGGCCAGCGCTCTACTCGCTGCACTACCTAGCCGCCCCATGTAGTTCTTCTTGACAGGTGTATTGAAATCATTAAGAAAAGCTAAGGCTCTTTCTGTGGTCCCTCTTATATTGGGTATTAACTTCCTATTAGCCATTTTTATCCTTTCATTTCCAGTGCTAAGGTTATCCCTCTTGGCAGAAAAAACAGAACCAAAATAAAGATTGAACAGTTTTGCCCTCTCTTTATTGTTAACATCATCCTGTGTTACCCCAAGCATAGGCCCAGCCCCTGCTTTGGTTCTTATTCTCCCAGTCTAGGGACAGGAAAGGGGCTGAACTGTTAATTTCTTTGAATTGTCAGGTGAGGAAACATTCTCTAACAATGCAATTCATTCTTCCTATGCAACTTACAGTGTTAGAGTGGAGTTGCCCTGAATGTTAGAATCAGAAAGACCTGGATTTTAATCCTGCTCCCAAAACTTGCTGGGAGACTATTCACAGTTCCTTTGATTTTTATAATCTTTTGTTTCCTCATATGCAAAGTAGGAATGAAATAACTGCCTTAAGGGGTTATGAGGCTCAAATGGAATAATGCTTACAAAATACTTTACAAATTTTAAAGTGACACACACACATGTGTGTGTGTATTTATATATATATATATATATATATATATATATATAGTTAGCTATCATTATTGTTGTTATTAGTATTATTCACCTTTAGACAACTCTGATTGTTAGGAAGCTTTTTCTGACATCAAATCTCAATTAGCCTCTTTCGAGTTTTACTTAACGTTTTTGGTTCTGCCCTCACTAGACAAATAGAACGTCTAAACTGTTGTTCACATGGCAGTTGACACTTGAAGATAGCTATCATGACCTCCCCCCCCCCCCACTCCTTTAGGAAGAAACAATCCCAGGCTGTATAAATATGCCCAGTTTCTTTTCTTTTCTTTTCTTTTCCTTTCCTTTCCTTTCCTTTCCTTTCCTTTCCTTTCCTTTCTTCCTTCCCTTCCTCCCTTCCCTTCCCTTCCCTTCCCTTCCCTTCCCTTCCCTTCCCTTCCCTTCCCTTCCCTTCCCTCCCCTCCCCTCCCCTTCCCTCCCCTCCCTCCCTCCCCTCCCCTCCCCTCCCTCCCTCCCTCCCCTCCCCTCCCTCCCCTCCCTCCCCTCCCCTCTTCTTAGCAATTGGGATTAAGTAACTTGCTCAAGGTTACACGGCCAGTCATTATTTATGTGTGGGTGCTCATTTTCTGAGGTTGGAACCACTCCTGGGTCATCCCAACTCCAGGGCCGACACTCTTCCTTACTGCGCCACCTAGCAGCTCCCGTATGCCCAGTTTCTTCATCAGATCCCCATATGGCATGGATTCAAGATACTTCATTATTCTGGTTCATACTCTAAGCATTCTTTCAGCTTATCATTGTTCTTCTTTTTTATTTATTTGTTTGTTTGTTTATGTTTTTGCTTTTTGGAGGGCAATTGGGGTTAAGTAACTTGCCCAAGGTCACACGGCTAGGTTTTTGTTTGTGTGTGCTAAGTGTCTGAGGCCGGATCTGAACTCAGGTCCTTCTGACTCCAGGGCCGACGCTCTACTCACTGTGCCACCTAGCCGCCCCATCATTGTTCTTCTTAAACTGCCCTGGAATGAACACAATGCTTCAGATGAGTTCTGATGAGTGCAGAGTACAGTGGGACTATCAACTCCCTATTTTTGGAAGCTGTACCATATCATAATGCGGCCCAAGATCACATTAGCTTTTTTGACTGCCATATCACATTGCTGACTCATCAAGCTTGCAGTCCACTAAAACCTGCGGCAGAGAGGATTGCTGTCACTCTAGTAACGGCTCAGTAGAGAATTATCAGAGTAATTATATATTTGAAAGAGATAATTTATAAAGAAAAATGAAAGAAAAGTTAAAGAAACAAGGGGTTACTCACCATGGAGAAGAGCAATTTGAGAGATGATTTAATAAAATATCTTCTTGTATTTAAAGTTGTAATGACATTCTCTATTTCTGTTGGAGGTTGAATGAATCAGAATAAGTTTAATCTATACCTTAAGAGATTTGTTACATAAAAAGAATGAAATATCAGCTATGTCTTAAATACCGGACTAGGTTATTGATTTTGTCTCAAAAATAAAAGTCATTTACTCATATGGTATAATTGTGACTGTGAAAGGTTGGGGGGGTATGGACTGAAGAAATTTTGAAGATCATTCATAACCTCATGATTGTTTGGCAATATATTTTATGTACTTTATCATGAGCTAGTAAGCCTTATAAAAAAGAAGATATGAGTTCTACTTAGGTATATAGTTCTTACAGTATGAATTAAGCTTCTAATTTTAGTTTTAAAGATCTCAATAGAAACAAATATTATCTCTTCTCCAAATGTAGGCAAACTCTTCCACATAGACTTTGGATATATTTTGGGTCGAGATCCGAAGCCTCTCCCTCCTCCAATGAAGCTGAATAAAGAAATGGTGGAAGGCATGGGTGGAACACAGAGTGAGCAGTATCAAGAGTTCCGTAAACAGTGTTATACAGCTTTTCTCCACCTGCGAAGGTAAAATTAGCTACATGCTTTTGATGATTTTGGAAATCTCATATCCTTTTCATATTACACAATGTGTAATATGTCCTCCTTCAGTATGGAGGACAAAGGAATGTCCTACATGCACAGTCTTTAGTCTTCTTTATACTTTCTTCCTTTTCCATAATGACATGGGTGACAATATTTCTTATTTATCTCATTGGAAGATGTTTGAATAACAATATGCAGAGTACAGGATTTGGAGTCAAAAGACCTGATTCCAAACATGATTTTACTTTATACTTGTAGTATCACCTTGAAAAGCTCACTTCTTGAAATCTCGAAGTTGTAAGAAACTTTAGATATCGTCCAGTCTAACCCATTCCTGACGGTGAATCATGCTCTATAATATCTCTAACTAGTACTCATCTATCTTTCACTTGCAGACCCCTGTTAAAGGAAAACCTAGTACCTCCTCAGGCATCCCATTTGATTTTTGGACAGTTTCAATTTTTAAGAGATTTTTTTTTTTACATAGAGGTTAAAGTTTCTTCCTTATAACTTTGATTCTTATTCTTTCTTCTGGCTCCAGTTGCTCCTAATACTGCTCTCTATCTAGTCTGTCTTGTATGTAAGAGTACTGCAAATGCTTGAGCCCACTGGATGACCCCCGACGCCTTCTTATGCAGACTAAACATATCCAGTTTCTTTAACCAATTCTCATAAGCCATAATTTTTAGATTGTTGGCCATCATGGTTGCACTTAATTCTTTCAGTGTCCTGCTTAAAATGTAGTACCTACAGCAGAGCACAAATGTGATCTAAACAAGAGATAGAACATATGTCATATCTGCCTAGCTCTAGACACTAATTTTTTTAATATAGCCCAAGATTTTACTAGTTTTTTCTTCTGTTGTATGACATTGTTGGCTCATGTTGCTTGCAAGACACTTAAATACCCAGATCTTTTTCAGATATGCTGTTGTTTATCAAAATCTTTTTCAGTTAAATTTAATAAACATTCATTAAGTACCTTTTGTGTGCCATGCACTGAGCTAGGCACAGGGGATACAAAAGTAAAAATGAATGTCTCTTTTTTTGTTTCTTCCATCTCCCTTCCCCTCCTTGAAGTTTTCCCTTTTGACTGCCCCCTCCCTCAGTGTTCCCACCCAGTGACCCCCCTTATTTCCCCTTACTACTATTTCCCTCCCCTCTAGTCCCCCCTTTAGTCTCCTCCTTTTTAACCCCTCCCCTTACCCTCCCACTGCCTATAGGACACAACTCCCCGTTTGACACCAAACCAATGAGTGTAAATTTCAAACAGGGCTCCTCTCCCTCCCTCCTTTTGTGTCTATTCACATTAGAATCTTAAACTTCACTGATTAAGTTGATCCCCTTTTGAACCAGAACCAGTGAGAATAGTGTTTAAATGATGTTCCTCTCTCTCTTTCTTTCCCCTCTCCTATAGTATGTTTTAATGCCTCTTTGAATGGCATATTTTACCTTTTCCTATCTCATCCTTTCCTTTTATCCTGTTACAGTCCCTTTGATCCCCTTAATAAGTTTTTTTTTAAGTCTTCAGGTTAGTGCATTCATACCCACACCCTCTATCTGACCCTTTTGAAGGTCATGATAATTATAAAAATTTCAATATTGACAGTTATCATCTCCTCATATAGGGATGTGAACATTTTGCTCTTGTTGCATCCCAAGTTATGAGCATGTGTGTATGAGTGTGGGTGTGTGCACGTATGTATGTGTGTGTCTGTATTTTTCTTGTTTACCTTTTTATGTCTTTCTTGAGTCTTGTAATTGGAGATCAGATTTTCCATTGAGCTCTGGCTTTTTCATCAGAAACATCTGGAAGTCCCTTATTTCATTAAACAACCATCTCCTTGCCTAAAAGATTATGCTCAGTTTTGCCAGGTAGTTAATCCTTGGTTGTAGTCCAACATTTCTTGCCCTACGAAATGTCAAATTCCAGTCCCTCCGCTCTTTTAATGTAGAAGCTGCTAGGTCTTGTATGATCCTAACTGTAGTTCCATGATACTTGAATTGTTTCTTTTAGGCTGCTTGCAGTATTTTTTCCTTAATCTTGTAATTCTGGAATTTGGCTCCTATATTTCTTGGGAGTTTTCAATTTGGGAACTCTTTCCAGAGGAGTCCGGTGAATTCTTTTGATAAATATTTTATCTTTTAATTACAAGACTTCAGGACAGTTTTCTTTGACAATCTCTTGGAGGATGTTGTTAAGGCTGCTTTTTTCATCATGGTTTTCTGGTAGAACAATAATTCCTAAGTTATCTCTCCTGGATCTATTCTCTAGGCCAGTTGTTTTTCCAGTGAGATATTGTACATTTTCTTCCAATTTTTCAATCGTCATGTTTTGTTTGATTGACTCTTGGTGCCTCATAGAGTTCTGAGTTTCAATTTGATTGATTCTAATTTTTAGCGAATTACAGTCTTTGGTTAGTTTTTGAAGGTCCTTTTTTAGCGAGGTATTTTCTCCATTTACTTCACTAATTTTACTTTTTAAGGATTTTTTTCTTCACTTAAACTTTTTCCCAAGTTGATCACTGCCTGGTCCCAATGATTCCTCCTTTCCCCTTGGGAGATATCTGTGAGATGACTGGGATTCGTCCTTGGTAAGTCAGCCAGCTGAGGCTTCTTTTCTCTCTGGTGTAGTCTGCTTGTCTGCTCTCAAGTCTGAGCGGTACAGACCCCACGTGCTCCACGCTCCCCCTGTCCGGACCCACTGGGCACTTTCCTGGGCTGGATTCTGCCACACTCCTTCTCCAAGTAGATTCTGTCACTCCAGAATTCGTTCAGATTCGCTTTTTAAGGTTTAGTGATGGGATTCACGGAGGAGCTTAGAGAAGTTACTACTTCTTTTCTGCAATCTTGGCTCCACCCGACAAGTGTCTCTTTTTTCACAGAGATTACATTTTACTTTTTAGATCCTGACTTTTTCATGCACTTTGTTAGCTATACCTCTGGCTTTGTTCCATCTTCAGATTTCATAAGCATGTTATGTATGCCCTTATCCAGGTCTTTAATAACCTTCTACAAAGAGCCAAGCATAGACACTGCTGCATTCTACTAGAGATCCCCTTCAAAGCTGTTATCAAACCATTAATGTCTCTTTGTGTTTTTTTCATTAAACCATTTCCAGATCCTCCTAATTATGCTATTATCTTTCCCCATCTCACCAGCATTTCTGTATAGATAGCATGAGACCATTTTAAATACTTTAGCAAAGTCTAGGCAGAGGATATCTACAGAAGTCCCTGTTCTACCAGTTTTATAACATTTTGCAAAAAAGGAAATGAAGTTATTCCATAATAGCCTCTTCTTTTTAAAAAAAAAAAAACATTGCATTTATTCTAATCTTTTTTTTAACATTTTTTATGTTTATATTTTTTTAAACAAATGCTTTATTAACTTCTGTTTTACATCATTCATTTCCGCCAGATTTTGAGTTACAATCATTTTCCCCCCCTGTTTTTCCCCTACCCACCCTCCCAGAATAGCAGTCCCGCAAGATATCGTTTCCTCCAATCTCCTCTCTCCCATATCTTCTCCCATACCCCCTTCGACTTTTCCATTAGAGGAAGGTGAATCTTTGTGTCCCAATGCTTGCACATCTTATCTCCCAATTACAAGCAAAAGAGTATTAATAATAGTATTTATATATATTTGAAACATTTAATGTTAAGACCTCGAATTTTAGATCCATTTCCTTGTCCCTTCTCACCTATTACCTCTGGGAAGATAAGTAATTCAGTATTTGTTGTACATGTCTAGCTATGCAAAACATTATCATGGTAGATATATTGTACAAGGCTGCTTATAATTCCCTCCCACTCATCCCACCCCCCACCTGGTCCATTCCCTACATGATCCTGTCCCTCTTCTATAGTGGGTACTTCCAACCTCCCCTCCCCCCAATATAATAGCCTCTTCTTAACTTATGCGTGCTCTTCGTAATTATCACCAATTTTTCTAGATGTTAATAACCATGCTTTTTAATAAATCATTTTAGTAAGTCATTCTAGGCTACAGTTTGTGCTAATGGGGATAATGAAACTGGGGGATTGCTTTAGTTTGGGACCTCTGAGCTTCATTTAGGCTAAAGCTGATCAGGTATCCTAACTAAACCCAGCATAAATATGATAAGCCCTGGAAAAAAGGCAACCAGGCTGCCTAAGGAGGGCCAGATTGGCCTAGGTGGGAAATAGAGCAAGTTGAGGTTTCCATTCCTTTCGTTAATAGGACCAGACCCTTGAGTGGTCATTGTACTTCCAGCCTAGGCAAGGTAGAGAGACCTACTCTCCAGAAAAAAAAAAAAATCCTAGAATTTGGCCAGGGACTGAATCAAACTCACTGTGTTATATATAATACAACATCTTATTTATTCTTTTTTGAAAACTAGGATAATCACTTCCCTTCTCCATTCTTTTAGTACTTTCACTCTTCATTATTCCTTACATACTAAAAGTGGCTTCAACATTCATATCTGCCAGTTAGTTATTTTGCTAGGGTCAATTATAACTCACTAGAGCCAGTTAACTAAGAGTCTTCCTACAGGTGGGCATTGCCTTATTTATACTTGCTATTTGGCTTCAGTCATTTAACCAGTTTTCAATTTGCTTAAGTGAAAGTCTGACAACTTCTACCATGCTGGGAAGGCTTTGAGTTAAAATCACAACAGACTGTACCTATTGTACAAGAACAAGTCTAGCTAAGATTAGAAAGACGCCATGCCACAGTAAGATGGTTCATTAATTCTATGTCTATGGAAATTCTTAAGAAAATGTAAAGTACTCCTCAGCCCTTGCCAGACTCTTCTTCCTCAGTGGTGATGAAGTAGTAGTACTGGTGAGAGAAAAGACAATAATATTAGTAATCAAAAGCTTTGGATTGTTTATAAATATTATTGTAATCTATTCTTTTTTTTTTTTTTTGCTTTTTGGGGGGCAATCGGGGTTAAGTAACTTGCCCAAGGTCACACGGCTAGGTTTTCTGGTTGTGTATACGTTAAGTGTCTGAGGCCGGATCTGAACTCAGGTCCTTCTGACTCCAGGGCCGACGCTCTACTCACTGCGCCACCTAGCCACCCCTAATATTATTGTAATCTAAATGAGAGCTCTTTATCCAGTGACCATCAAATCTATGTACTGTTGGAAGAACTAAACATCAATATTTTCAGTCATTTATATAATAACTGAATCTAGAGGATAAAAGGAAGTTGCAATGAAATGCAAGGAAGTCCCTTAGCTTCTCCTCAGATAGACAAACAAATTGGCAGAGTTGATTTTTCATTATATGTCCCAAAGCAATAAAAAACATCATTTCATGGAGCACTTGGTTATCTTGCTATGCGATGCTCACAGTGAACATAAGCAAAGAGATTAACCTAAGGATAATTATAGCTTATATTCTAACATCTGTTACTGACAATAAAGAGGTAGAAAAATCCTATTAAATTTTTGACAGGATCCTCCAAACCTTGGAACATGTGCATTGATATTTGGTGACTTGAATTTAAAAGTTGGTTGCAGTCTGAACTGATAGGAGCTGTGACCACATCAGTAAAATGATAGAACTTTTGAATTAATTGATATATATGTGTGTGTGTGTGTGTGTGTGTGTGTGTGTGTGTGTGTGTGTGTATACATATATATTTAAATACACGTATATAACTCCAAATATACACACATATATACATATGCATATACACACACATACACATGTCTCCAGATATTTAAAGCTCAAAATAAAATGGGGGTCATAATAGCACCTATCACAGACTTATGAGGATAAAATGAGATAACAAGTGCTTAACAAACCTTAAAGTACTATAAAAGCATTACCTATTATTGTTATTATTATAATTTTTTGATATGTCTCTAGTTTCCAGTAGTTTTCTATAGTCTGAATGTTTTATATAAAAATAAAAAATGTTAAAGTGTAATTCCCATATTTGTAAAGTGTGTTGGTTTTTTTTTTTTATATCAGCTTTCAAATCAAAAGAAAAGATGTTACCAGAGAGTTGTATGACTGAGAAAGGAGATAAGCTTGTCATAGTAATAGTAATATTAAGGTATATTTTCTTAGTTCACAGTACTACTCTACTCTCACTTTTCTTATTGCGTTCTTTTGGAGATATATCCAAAACTAAATTTTAATCATGGATCCCACCTTACCACTTCCTAGTCTTAACTGATATGTCAGTTTGTTTCCTTACCCTAGGATCTTTAATTCAACTTAATTATTACTGCTAGTTTGCATATGTGTGTCTAGCCATGTGAAGCTAGCCAAATCTGAGGATTTTTTTTTTCCTGAGGTTTTTTTGTGTTTTTTTTTTTATTTTGTTTTCTGTGATTTTCTGAACATGCTGCATTATAGTTAAAGTCTGTAGCATCTAGCTTGGTATATAAGCACATTTCTACCTTCCGTTATCCCTTTTCATTTTAAAATCTTTTGATTAGCTATAAAAGACTTTATGAAAATTATATTTTCACAAATCCTTAGTCGGTATACTTTATCCATAACCAAGAGCCCATTATTCCTGTTTCCTTATTTGTAAAATTAGGGATTAGACAAGGTGGTCATCAAGGTTCCTTCTACCTTTAAATTCCATGAAAGAAAAAGACATCCAACTCTCTGGAGGTTATGATTGTCAAGCCTCACAGAAAGAGGAGCAAGCTCAGTTGTGAAGCAACTTCTACAGAGTGAGCTCAGCAGACTGGCATCCCTTTAAATAAATTCTAGGCATCGTACTTTTATAAAACTGGGAAAGACAGAAGGAGCCAAGCTAAAAGATCTATCTGTTCCCTGTAATGATTTCTGTATTCTTTATTCTTTACCAGGAGGTCTGTGGGGAATGCTTTCCTTTCTTTGGTTGGCTCCCTCTTTTGCTAGCTAATAAAAAAGCACTTACTTTACTTGAAATGTTATCTAATCGCTTATCTTTAACCTGGTAGTGTCCTCATCATCTTCATCTCTGTCTCTTCTGCCATTGTTCTGAGGTTAAGGTCTTATATGAACCAAAAGAGACCATGATGCATAGTTTGGTCTTCTGTTTTAACATCTCAGTCTTTTCTAGAAAGAAGTAGTTGGTTTGTCATTCACCCTCACTTCTTTTCCCAGTGTCAGTGTACCTCATGCCTTCCTCCAAGTTTTTTATTTAGGGTTGATTGTTACTACATCATCAAAAGGTAACAAGAATGATTGCTTAAATAAAGGGCTTATAACTCCAGTGATTAATCAGAAATGACAGGACCATTTGCCTCTGACTCTCTTTTCAAGTTATAAGTATGTGTTCTTAACCTAGCTTTTCACAAGTAAGGTTTGTATTATGAGGGAAAAAGTACAATAAAAAAGTAGCATGTTAGATAGACTTGGTATTGTCATTAGAAATAACCACAAGTGAAAATCATGTACTCTCTTCCAGGGTTTTTTAAAGTACGTATTATTTGAGGCATGTCTATGTGACAGGCATACAAACATTTATACTATTATTAATCATGTTTTATCTTTTCCATAAATAAGTCTTCATTTTATATCCTTCTCCATATGGCAAGTTTCACAAACTCTTTATTTTACAAAATGCTGCCTTATTTGTGCTTAGAGTAGCTAAGTATATTAGTGTAACTTTGTAGGTCTCCTAAGAAAGTGAGAAGTAAATAGATGTTCTTTGGATTTGCCAACTGATGCAGAAGCACTTTACGCATATGAAAGTTCTTTGATGAATACATGGATTTTTTTTTTAAGCAATTGGGGTTAAGTAACTTGCTCAAGATTACACGGCCAGGCATATTTATGTATGGGTGCTCATTTTCTGAGGCCAGAACTGATCCCAGGTCCTCCTGACTTTGGGGCCAGTGCTCTTACTCACTGCGCCACCTAGCCATCCACCTGAATATATGTATTTTTTAATAAATGAAACACTGCAGAAAATTATATTGAAAAGTAGTGATCTCAGAAAAGTGGTAAACAATAACATAGCTAGAGAGATGTCAAAGGTACACTTTCTCACTGAAAACAAACAAACCAGTGTCATAGAAGCTGTCATTGATTATGGATTGACAGCAGTTCAGCAAGGTGAGAAAACAAAAAAGTTATTAATTGAGAACTTAGTTAATACTCCAACTACTGAGCATAATCATGAAGGTAACCTTAGTAGTAGTCCACACTTTAAGACAGTATAGAATGTATTATGGAAAATTGCTTCTTTTAAATTTAATGTTAGATTTGCAATATTATTTACATTACTCCTTCCAAGAATGTTGATAGAAACGTTTGCACTTTAAAATTTTAGACTATCTGTGATGTCATATTGTCATAATGTCTGTTAGACATTATGTTTAGGATATGGTTGAATATTAATCTGATAATTCAGTACAAAATAAATGTGTGAGTTATTTGATTGTCAGTGATTCAGAACTATAAAACATTGAGCCCACTTTCCTCTTTTCCAATTTACACTTTTAATGTGTGTAACAGATGTGCTTTTGTAAATCTAGAAAAACTAAAAATAAATTAGCTCTTTTCTAACTGTAACTTTTTTCCTTGTAAGTTTTCTTAGTGCATAGTAGTAATATTCAGAAAGTTGTTGAGACAACTATAAGATAATAGATTGAGAATTGTAAGTGACCTTAATGGATAAGTAACTTGCCCAGGTTACATAGTGAGTTAATAGCAGAACAGGGATTCAAATTCAAGTCCTATGACTCCCAAGTTCAATTCTTGGTACTTAGCACCACGCAGCCTCCCGAATAAAATGAAATTATATATTTGTATAGCAGGGTTTTGAAAAATAATGTGTACCTGCAATATGCAAATATGTTAGGTGAAAAACGTTTGCAGGGGACTGTTGGAGCTTGATGGAGTTGTTCATAGACTTCCTTCACTGTCAGTGCAAATATATAAATGCCTCATCTAGAAACTGAAAGAAAATTGTGTTCAATTAAATAAATCCTAACCTTACACTGGCCAGTTGATACAGTGACCAGAATTATTGGGATGTTTAATTTCTTTAGACTTGTAGGCTTTTAAAATTTCCTTTTATCTTTTTTGAACAAATGAAATTATGCTTATTTTATTTGAAATGGTATTGTACTGTTATAATTCTCTGGGCTTAGTTAAGGATAAATCAGAACATAAAATAGGATCTTTTTAGATCATAATATAGAGTTATTCCACTTTTGAAGGAAGTAAAATTATTAGATTTTTTATATTACAAATGTGATCAGAAGCTTTCCGAATTAAAAGTTTATTGGTCACTGTTGTTTGATGTGTCCAATAGAAAGAAGAAATTCAAACTAGCAGATTCTACTTCCAAATGAAGGAAACATCTCATTCATCAGGAAAATAGTTTGTTGTTTCTCAATTGTTTAGTCATTTCTGAGTCTTCATGACTTCTTGGACCACAGCATGCCAGGCCCTTCTGTTCTTCATTATCACTTGGAGTCTTTCCAAGTTCATATTTGTTGTTTCCGTGACACTGTCTATCTATCTCATCCTTTATCATCTTTTCCTTTTGCTTTCAGTCTTTCACAACATCAGGGCCTTTTCTAGTGAATCCTGTATTCTCTTTATGTGCCCAAAGTATTTGGGCCCTCCCAGTGAATAACCTGAGCTAATTTCTTTAGAGTATTGACTGATTTGATCTCCTTGCTGTCTCAGGGATTCTCAGAAGTCTTGTCCAGCACCACAATTTGAGAGTGTGGATTCTATGGTTGATCTATTCTCTGCCAGAAAGTAATGGGACCAGTTGCAAAGATCTTCCTCCCCACCCCCCATTTTAAGCTTTAAGCCAGGTTTTATGCACTCCTCTTTTACCCTCATCAAGAGGCTTCTTAGTTCTTCTTTACTTTGTGCCATCAAGGTTGTCACCTGCATATCTGAGATTGTTGAAGCAACCTTAATTTTGGCTTTTGGTTTACCCAGAATGGCATCTCACGTGGTGTACTCTGCATATAAGCTAAATTAGGTGACAACATTCAGCCTTTGCTGTACTCTTTTTTGTAATCTTAAACCAGTCAGTTGTTCCATGTTTGGTTCTGACTCTTGCTTCTTGGCCTGCATATAAATTCCTTAGAAGACAAGTGAGGAGATCTGGTGCTCCCATCTCTTTTAGGACTTGCCATATTTTGTGGTGATTCACACAGGCAAAGACTTTTTACTGTAGTCAGTGAAGCAGAAGTACATATTTTAAAAACCATTCTGCCTTTATGGAAGTTCTTGGTTCACTACCTTGCAAAATCTTCTGCATAATTTCACTGGAGTGTGAAATGAGTATAGTTCAGTAATTTGAACATCCTTGAGCATGGTCTTTCTTTAGATGTAAACTGATATTTCCAGTGACCACTGTTGAGTTTTCCAAATTTGCTGGTGTATTGAGTGCAGCATTTTAGCAACATCATCTCTTAGGATTTTAAATAGCTCAGCTGGAATTCTCTCATCTGTACTAGCCTTATTGTTAGTAATGCTTTCCAAGTCCCACTTCATTTCATCCTCCAGAATGTATGGCTCTATATCAGTAACCAAACCATTATGTTTACTGGTGATGTTAAGATCTTTCTTGTATAGTTCTTTTGACTCTTCTGCATCTGTTTAAGTCCCTATTATTTTTGTCTTTTATCATTCCATTTTTTCATTAAACATTTCCCTTGATATCTCTACTTTTCTTGAAGAGATCTCATCTTTCCCAATCTATTTACTTTTATTCCTTTGCATTGCTTATTTAAGAAAACTTTCTCATCTCTCCTTGCTGTTCTTTGGAATTCTGAATTCATTTGGGTATGTCTTTCCATTTCTCCTTTACCTTTTGCTTTACTTCTTTCCTCAGCTATTTATAAAGCCTCATCAGGCAGCCATTTTGCTTTCTTGCTCTTCTTTTTCTTTGGGAGGTTTTCTGTTGCTGCCTCCCTCCTATCCAATATTGAGAGCTTTAATCTATAGTTATCTCCCAGATCTAATTCCTTAAATCTACTCATCACCTCTACTTCATGTTCCTGAGGGTTGTTATTTAGGTCATACCTATGTGATATAATGGTTTTCTCTACTTTCCTCAATTTAAGTCTGAATTTTCCCATGAGAAGTTCTTTATCTGAGCCACAGTCAGCCCCAGGTCTTGTTTTTAACTCAGTATATAAAGCTTCTCTAACTTTGACAGCCAAATATATAATCAATCTGATTTCAGACCATCTTGTGTTGTACATTTGTAGAGTTGTTTTTGGGTTAAGGCCCAGAGGTGTTACATGACTTGATAAAGGGCATTTAGGTTCAAAATATTACAGGTTGGAATAGAACATAAATCTTCTGATTTTTGAGCTGATGTTCTTTTGAGTGGGCCAGTGTGTCAAAGAGGAAATTATTTTAAAAACTAGCAGGGGGCGACTATTAATTTTTCAAGATGAACAAGAAAGCATTCACAACCACCAATCCAAAAACTTCATCTTTCATCCCTATAAAATATTTTTAAACGTGGAAAAAGGAACTATCATAACTATCATAAAAAAATACAGTGAGGTCATATGTTTGAGGAACTTTGGGCCAGAGAGGTTAATTCCTTGTCCACAATCAAACAGTTAATCAGAACCAGGACTAGAAACCAGGTTTCCTAACTATTCCGTGCTTTTTCCTTTTGTGTTTAAAATGTGGATATTACTGGGGCAGCTAGGTGGCGCAGTGAGTAGAGTGTCGGCCCTGGAGTCAGAAGGACCTGAGTTCCAGTGCGGCCTCAGACACTTAATGCACACACAAATAAAAACCTAGCCATGTGACCTTGGGCAAGTTACTTAACCCCAATTGCCCTCCAAAAGGCAAAAAAAAAAAAATGTGGATATTACATATTTCTTCAGGGAACCTGTTTCTAAGAAAACTATCATCATCAACTAAGTGACCATACCAAATTTCAAATAGCTAGTTGGCCTTTCAGCATCGCTACATGCTTAACAAAATATTGTATTTCTAAAAATTAGCATAATGGAGCAAGAATTAACTTACTTTAAAAAATGCAGTAAGGGTAACAAATGTGCACATACATAAAATACTACTGTTTCTTGATGGACAAAACTGTGTATGTGTCCTTATGCCCATCAAGCTTTGTCCATCAAAGGTGAGAAGTATAATTTTTTTTCAATTAGCAAAATGTTTTACATAAACTTCATCCTAAAATATTATTGGAAATGAAGGAAAAAAGGCAAAGATGTTAAAAACCTATTCATGCAAATATAAATTCACTCAGTTATGCTGAGTTCCTCAGTGGAGCGTCTGAAAGGATATTTTCTCTGTCCTCTTCATTTTTTAAAATGTGCCTGCGATAAGGATTAAATCCAATATAAAAGCATCCATTTAATAACTATACACTAACTTAAAAAAATTATAGTTAATGATGAAAGACAGTGTGACCAATAGATTCACTGAGGATTGCACTGGTGACTGGACCAGTAAATGGAAAGTGTAGGTTAATGCTGACAGATGTAAAAGTATTAAGTCAGAGGGCAGTGAACCAAAATAGAAAGTACATATTAAATGGAGCAGCTGTGCAGCATCCTGTCCAGAAAAACAGATTTAAAGGGTATTAGAAATCTTTGAAGCCATTATCAACATAGAGCAATTCTAGGAGATAAAAATAAGGTGGAGATAGAGTAGGATGCATACACAATGGAGTAAAGGCTCAGATGTGGAAACGGGAAAGGAATACACTGAATTTTAAAAGTAAGTGATTTGACTGCTTTTACCCTAGATATAAAGTAGGGAAATTTTAGACACCAAATAATGTGAGGGTTTCAATGTCTTTCCATATATTCACTTTTTAAATAGAGTAAGGCCCTACTGACAACAGATCAGCACAGCCATTTAGATTTGCTTACAGCTATTTGTATTTAAGTATTAGTTAATTTAAGCACATAATATACAATAATTTTTCAACCACCCACTTCTTCCAAACTCTGCTCAGTTCAATTCAACAAGCGTTTATTAAGCATCTTCTTAGTATGGGGCAGGCAATATATGTTTGTGATACAAAGACATACACATACATACATACATACATACATACACACATACACAAAACATGTATACAAAGAAAAAGAGCTAAGGGTAGTTACTAAGATTTGAGGGGATCTCAAAAGACCTCTGGTTGAAGTTCCACATAAGCTAACGTTTATATGAATACATTCTGATAGACATTCTCATTCCTTTTCTTCTAGCCCCTGCCCACCTCCCTAATTACGTCTTCTTAGAAGTATGAGGATGATATGTGTAAAATTAAGGATTGTCTTTTTATACACCTTTAGTCCTAACATTCAGCTACTAGAATTCTTTTTTTAAAAGTTGAAATAATTGTAGTATACATTTTTTAAAATACCTGCTGTAGCCATTCTTATATTTAAAAGTTGAAATCCAGAGTAACTAAGTGACTTGCCCCACCTCACACAGAAATCATTAGTCAAACAAATTCAGCTCACGAGCTCCCAGTTCCCTAGGATATATATGATTTACTAAGTTACGCTTTCTTTGAGGGAAGGGTAAACTGGCTAAGGTTTCCTTTTAATGAAGACTAAAAGACTTCATCAAGATAAAAGTTTTTATTATAGCCCTTTGTTGATTTTCACAGGTAATATAAAAATTTGAAAATCATGATGGACAATTTAAAATGTAGATGGTCATTTTCAATTAGGTGTAATTAGATGGTCATTTTCACTAGAAGTTACATTATCATTATATTCCAAGTATCCTTATCATATACTTTAGTGATTTTATCTTATGGTACCAATTTATGCTGGAGTTCCTTGTTTTTGTTTTTTTGTTTAATATATATCTGCCATACTTCAAATATTTAAACTTCCTTATTTAAAAAAAGTTCAACACAAATCTACTGTTAAAACATTGAGTTTCCAAGTTTAAAATGCCAGTAGACTAGACACCTGAAGCTTAAGCCTGTATATCATCAACTCCATCTAGTTTAGTGAAATGAAGAATAAAATTAAAATGCACAGGTACTTTCATCTGGGGATCAAGGCACTTTACTAATGTCAAACACCCATATGAAGCACATGCATAAAGATATGTCTTCCTCCCGGAGGGTTGATATAAAAACAAATTGTCTGATTTTACTTTAAAACATTAGACTCTTTCTTCTCTCCCCTCTTCTTCCTCCCCTTGCATTCCTAGGTTAAGTTTCAGCTTCCTGATTTCTCTAACTTATAGTTGAACTACATGGATGTCATCAGTTCAGCTTTTGTCTGTGCCTACTTTTCATACAAAAATTTACTAGTTATTTTCCCCTCCATCAGTCAGCAAGCATTTATCAAGCACATACTTTCAGCCATCAGGATTATATTCAGCTGAGTAAAAGCTAGGACTTATAGAAGGTACTATTCGATGAGAATAAGTGATACTTTGCCCCAGCTGTCAAATAAGTATGCATTTGGAATGAAATATTGTCCTTATGAGAATGTACTAGCTGTGCTCCATCCTATATAGTAAGAATAGCCAGAACCACTATATTCATAATGGAGTGGAATTATCCAGGTAATGTTTTGGTCTAAGACTCCTAAGGAGTTTAGTTACTAGTTTACTAATGGTCTAGACATTAGTAGTCTTTCAGGGAGTAAATGCAGTTTATGAATAATCTCAATAACTTAATAATTATTACAGTGCTGTCTAACATTTATGTTTTACTTTGAGATTTACAAAGTTTTTAACGTATATTTTCTCATTTGATGACATCCTAGTTTACTTGAAACAATGGCTTCCATAGAAAGAAATTGTCCTCTTTACTTTTATGCCATGAGTCATTGGTATGCGAGAAATGCATAATACTGACCTCACCATTTTATTCCCCTCTTCCCTTCCTCCTGATCCTTTTAGGTATTCCAACCTGATTTTGAACTTATTTTCACTTATGGTGGATGCCAACATTCCAGATATTGCTCTTGAACCCGATAAGACTGTAAAAAAGGTAATTGTGAAGCTTCTTTCCTCAAATAATATTGATATATAAAGCCTTGGAGACAGTGCAATTCATAAGGTTATTTGAATGGTAAAATTAACAAAAGGAGATGGAATGACCTCAGGAATGGAGGTTTCTGAGTACACTCATTGTGCAATTCATTACAAGGAAGCATTGAGTCCTAATGTGACTACTTACATGTTTTCTAGGTCTCTATATTAAACACTAATGGAATACAGCCAGTCATTTTCTCTTCCATTAACCCAAATATACATATGTGGTTTAATTTTGCCTATATGTTATATATAATTTTAATATAATCTAATTTATCTTAGCAATCATTTTTATTGATACAGAAATTAACTTTGGAAGTGTATTTTTTGTTTATTCCTCAGTTGTTATATTATAATTCAGGATCCCACAAATTCTTTTATCCATTTTGTAGGTGTTTAAGTAGAGAAATGTGTTTCTGCCAATCCAAATAAACTATTCATGACACTGGCTTTTGACATGCTTTTGTCTATAATTTTATTTTTTGTCATTGACTGTAGCTCATCCATCAAAAACTATAATTGGCTGATAAAAATTTCCTCTGCTATACTCAGCTGTTATACCAGATTTCAAAAGTTTCCATCCTTTTGGCATCTGCTGCCTTCATGGTCTTACTGCTTATTTTCATCCCATTCATCTCTGTCATGGCTTCACTGTTCCTTGAATTGATTTTATTCATTTTTGTTTTGAGGTCTTTTATAAGAGTCTTGACAGTATTTGTCAACTGAAATCTCCCGATTTCTTCTGCCAGTTAAGTTACAGTGCTCTTCTTTATTAATTCCATATCTTTTTTTAATTTGGAAAAAAAATCCTTTCGTTTCTGAATGTGAAAATGCTCTTTTTTCCAACTGTTTGATTAGAAATGTAATTTGTTGTGAAATTCTGGGTTTTTTTATTTGACAGTTTATAAAAGAAGCATGTGCTTTAGTACTTTTTCTTTTGCTATGCATCTTCCCAGTATCTCTTGTGTTTCTGATTCAATTAAATAGATTTTCAAACATAATTTTAGCTTTTTGGCAAAGAGAACTTTAAAAAAAAACAGTTGTTTTCTGCTATGTATTTCATTGATAACCAAAATTCTATAATTTTCCCATCAAAATCATAATGATCTAGAAAATGTGACAGAATATTTTTAAATTTATTGCATCACAAAATGTGTGCTTTAACAATAAATAGGAATAGTTCCTTTTCTTTTGATGAAACAAATTTGTTGGCATTCCTCATAGAGCCTCATTTTTCTAATAATATTACCAATAGACTGCGGTTCCTGTGAGTAACACGTTTGCCTCAAGCAAGCCCATGCTATTTGATAGAGCTTTGCTTTGGCTTCACGATTGGGTTGGTTTTATAAGATGATTAGACCTTGACCTCCCCTTGTTGGCTGCTTAAATTTCATTTGTTGTTCTCTGGAATATAGAAGCAAAATACTAAGTTTTGTAATAATATTTTTTTAAAACTACAAGTTACCCACAGTACTTGAAGTAATATGACCCAAGTTTATTGAAGTTGAGAATCCTTCTTGAGTAACATAAATTCTTTTGTTCAGTATGACCTTGTAAAAGTCAATTAACATCAGAACTTCACTTTTCTCATATGGGAATAATAATAGTTGTAGAACTACTTTGTTTCTTTCACTCAGTTTTGATGATCAGATAAGACTGTGGGAAAGTGCTTTGTAAACTATAGAGCTATATACAATTGTAAGAGATCATTGTCATTTGAGGACATTTTGCAAAGTTGATATGTAAGTAAATCAAGATTGTTTGGCCTTTTAAGTTATTAATGCTCATTTTCTCTATACATTGGTTTTTGCTACTTACTATATTCTAATTCTTAGACAATTGTAATCATATTTATGCTATGTGGTGTTTGATATATAATGAGAATAACTCATTTATTAGTAGCTTCTTCCCCAGCCATATTAGGTCACAGAATTTCAGGCATTTAGCACACCATCATCATCAATATTTGAGTACCTCATACCAGCAGGCCCACTGGGTTACTACTATGCATGAAATAATACGTCCATATTTAAATGCATTTTTATTCTGTCCAACTTTGTATAAATAATCACTTTAATCATTACAAATAGCTCATCCTCCACCAGTTTTTTTTTTCTCCTAACCAAGAAAATTAGAGAAATATTTCCTACCTTCTTTAGGTTTATAATTGAAAGTAAAGTGGTATCGTGGAGAAAGGGTATACAGATACTCTAATAAAAAAATTAAATAAGGAGCAAAATGTTACAGCTAATATCTATCATGTAGCATATATCTATTAATTTGCAAATTGGTAAATTGTTTTGGAGACTAGCTGTCTATTCACTTTTAAATAGTTTGTTCCCCACACTCTTTCACATACCTCTTTTGTTCTAAGCAGGGTATTTTACTAAAACCAACCATTAGGTTGAACAGAGAGTTTTGGACATAAACACAGTCTACTGATTTACAGGTTCTCGATGGATATACTAAGTTAATGAACTTTAACTATTACCTTGCAGATGACAGATCAGCAATAAGAGCACACTTTATAAAAAGACGCAAGGGGGAAACTATTAACTCTCTACTTAGATCCAAAAGTTCGCTTTTTAAGGTTGATTGAATAGCCAAGAGATATAGTAGTCTGGTTTGAAGAAAGGAAGTTCTAGGCATTTTGACAGGGATGAGAATAAGATGAGGTAAGGAAGAAGTATTTAAACAGATAAACCTGAGATGACAAAAGGAGAAAAATTGTGTACTGTGAAGGGATTTTTTTTTCCTGCCTTTTTGATTAGTATATAACTTTGCAGACAGAACCCACAAAATGATACAGAGAAACTAACCTCCTTCTGAGGACAGCCTGGCAGCCCAGCAGGGAGTGGCCAGCGGCCTACCACATGCTGGCAGGAGCCGAGGTTTTATCCCTAAGGTGGGCCTGACCAGCAGTGGCTGGAGGGACTTTAGAACACGAGCAGCTGTGGCTGTTTCCAGAATTATCAGCACATAGATGCCAAGGACAAAGTGAGAGGTCAGTGCGGACTTTGGGACCAGCAGTTCGGAGAGCGTTGGCTTTTGCCCCAAGGGCGAGAAGCTGCTGAGACACTTTAGCACAGCCAGCACCACGTTGCAGCTTCAGCTCCTGGCCTGCAGACTGTAGGGGGACCAAGTGACCAGTCTGAAGGGTAATCTCTCTTGCTTTAACCTTCTTGGATCTGGACTGTGGTCTGGTGTATGTGACCAGCTTCCCAGAGCGTGTGGACGCTTCGGAGAGGGCATCCAACTAATACCTCAGACAGCTGAGAAAACCCCAGCGTTTGGGATGGAAGCTCCACTGTCTGGTGGCAGAGTCCTACTGTGGCAAAAAACCCAAAAGTCAAGTAATTGAGTGGCAACATGCCCAGGCAAAGGAAGCAAAACAGAAAAATTCAACATTAGACTCCTATTTTGGGGACAAAAAGGATCAAAGCGTGGAACAGGAAGAAAACAGTGAAGTCAGAACTCCTGCACCAAAAGCTTCAAAAGAAAATACAAGCTGGTTACAGGCCATAGAAGACCTTAAAAAGCATATAAGAGAAGTGGAAGAAAAATTGGGAAAAGAAATGAAAATGATGCAAGAAAATTATGAAATGAGAGCCAACAGCCTGACTGAGGAATATAACACCTTAAAAAATAGACTAACTCAAATGGCAAAAGAGGCTCAAAAAGGCATGAGGAGAGGAATGACTTAAAAAGTCAAATTTGCCAGATGGAAAAAGAATCTCAAAAGCTCACTGAGGAGAATCTTTCCTTTGGACTTAGAATGTAACAAAGGGAAGCTAGTGACTTTTTGAGAAATCAAGAAACTGTTCAACAGATCCAAATAAATGAAAGAATAGACGGCAATGTGGAATATCTCATGGGAAAAACCACTGACCAGGAGATAGATCCAGGAGATAGAATTTAAAAATTATTGGACTACCTGAAAGCCATGATCAAAGAAAGAACCTACAAATCATCCTCCAAGAAATTCTCAAGGAAAACTGCCCTGATGTTTTAGAACCAGAAGGCAAAATAGAGATTGAAAGAATCTACCAATCACCTCCTGAAAAAGATCCCAAAAAGAAAACTCCTAGAAATATTATAGCAAGGTTCCGGAATTCCCAGATGAAGGAGAGAATATTACAAGCAGCCAGGAAGAAACAATTTGAATATTGTGGAAACACAATCGGGATAACACAGGATCTGGCAGCTTCTACACTGAGGGATCAAAGGGCCTGGAATATGATATTCTGTAGGTCAAAGGAGCTGGGATTAAAACCAAGAATCATCTACCCAGAAAAACTGAGTATCATGTTTGAGGGGAAAATATGGTTATTCAGTGGAATAGAGGACTTTCAAGTATTGAAGAAAAAACCCAAGTTGAATAGAAAATTTGACATTCAGATACAAGAAGCAAGAGAAGCATGAGAAGGTAAACAGGGAAAAGAAATCATAAGGAACTTATCAAAGTTGAACTATTTACATTCCTACATGCAAAAATGATAATTGTAACTAGTGAAACTTTCCTCAGTATGAAAATAGTTGAAAGGAATAGTAAGTATATATATATATATATATATATATATATATATATATATATATATATATATGTATATATATATATGTATATATACAGAGAGAGAGAGAGAGAGAGAGACACTTTATCAGAGGGTGTATAGGCATATGAATACATATGTGAATGTGTGTATATATATGTTTACAGGTATACATAGAGGGGACAGGACCAATTTAATAGGAAGGGATGATACTTAAAAGTTGAAATTAAGAGGTGAAAGAGGAATATAATGAGAGGAGATGGGGAGAGGCAGAATGGGGTAAACTATCTCATGTAGAAGAGGCAAGGGAAAATGGGTGCAATGGAGGGGAAGAAAAGGAAGGCACAAGGGAATGGGTTAGCCTTATAATCATTGAATTTGGCTCAGGGAGGGAATGACATACACTCTAGGGTTTTTCACCCTACATGAGAGTAGGGGGGAAGGGGATGAGAAGGGGGATGATGGAAGAGAGGGCAGGCTGGGGGGAGGGAAGTTAGAAGCACACACTTTTGAAAAGGGATAGGACCAAAATAGAGAATAGAACAAGGGGGAGGTGGGATAGGAGGGAGGGAAATATAATCTATCTTCTACAATATATCTACTATGGTAATGTTTTGCATTAGCTACATATGTACAAGCTATATTGAATTGTTTATCTTCCCAGTAAGGGTGGGTGACAAGGGAGGAAAGGAATGAATTTGGAACTTAAAAGTTTTAAAATCAAATGTTTAAAAATATGTATATACATAATATTATTAATACTATTTCACATGTAATTGGGAAATAAGAGGAGGGGATATCCTGGGGGACTGCTGTTTTGGGGAGGTGGGTAGGGGAAAAATGGGGAGAAAATTTATAACACAAAAACTGGCGGAAATGAATAAAGTAAACCATAAGTTAATAGAGCATTTGAAAAAAAAGAAAAGAAAAAGGAGAAATTTCAAAATAAAAGGATATAAAGGAAAAAAAGAACTTTGCAGTGCTCCAATAGATCTGTAACTTCATTGATAGAGATATTTCACTGATAATAATTTCACAGATCACAACCTATCCAAGCCTATCTTCCTTATGAAACATTTCCAGATGCTCTGCCATATACTAAAAAATGGAGAAACAGAAAGTGTCAATACTGCAGTAGGTTAAGGTGCTGTGCTATTATCTCGTATTATTGGTAAATTATATCATTAAGGAATCAGATATTCTTTTTTTTTCCTTTTCTTTTTTTTTTTTGGCTTTTTGGAGGGCAGTTGGGATTAAGTAACTTGCCCAAGGTCACACAACTAGGTTTTTGTTTGTGCGTTAAGTGTCTGAGGCTGGATCCGAACTCAGGTCCTTCTGACTCCAGGGCCAGCACTCTACTCACTGCGCCACCTAGCGGCCCCAAGGAATCAGATATTCTTGTTAGGAGGCTATACATGGAGTTTTGGTTTTCAAAGAATTACTTCAGGATGCATAATCAAGTGGTGTGAAAGATAATAAGTAGTAGATTTTTTTTTTTTTTTTTGCTTTTTGGAGGGCAGTTGGGTTAAGTAACTTGCCCAAGGTCACACAGCTAGGTTTTTGTTTGTGTGTGCTTTAAGTGTCTGAGGCCGGATCCGAACTCAGGTCCTTCTGACTCCAGGGCCAACGCTCTACTCACTGCACCACCTAGCCACCCCAGTAGTAGATGTTCTAAAGACAGATTTTACCCTCAGAGTGTTTAAATTCTCCTCTGATTAAAAAAATACATATATGTATGAAGCCTTCATATAGAAATGCTAAGATAGAGCATACGTTATAATAAATTTCAATCATAAGAAATGGGCCTTTCAACTTTGTTGAATGACAAGTTTGTTCAGTCATTTAATAAGACAATGCTGTATCTTTTTTGTAGAAGAATTAAATAGATGTGTTCAGCTTCTGAATCAATATTTCTAAGCTTTAAACAAAAAAATCTATATATATTTCAAGCAACTCCATATTAGCTAAAGATCCATTTTGAACTGACCTGTAAAATTAAATTACATTTGGTGTCTGTGAGGTCAGTAGTCATTCATACCATAATAACATTCACGCAAAGCTTAGCAATATATTTCTTTTTTGTTTCTCTAGTGGCCATGTCATATTACAAGGGAAAGACTTCATTTACTTTATTTTTTAAATAGTTAAAGCTTCAGTCATAATCATATTAGTTTCTTTTTTAAATACCCTTATCTTTAATTCCAGGTTTTATTCAAGGCAGGAGAAAAAAAAATTATCTAGTTCAGCTAAAATAATCAAGTGAACTCAGCAATAAAATGATGTTTGCATTAAAACTCGTCCTTTTAACCTGCTGAATGAAAATTGGTTTTTTGTTGTTGTAATTACTTTTGTTAGTAAACCATTAGGAAATGTGTACCAGAAAAGAATTTTTGTTAATGTAGAAGTCCCTAATCTTTTGAGTAAGGGAACTTTAATGGAAAGTGTTTTACTTTAATTGTTTAAATAAAAGGCACTCTTAAGAGATACAGAATATGAGTAGAAACAGTGTGTCCAAGCCACTCTCCCCCCAGATCACCTCTGAAACTATGTAAAAGGGGACTCTGAACAACTTCTGGAGCCCCAGCACCCACAGAACGACACAGAGAAGCTAACCTCCTGCTGAGGGCAGCCCAGCAGCCCTGCAGGAAGGACCAGCGCAGCACTCTGGGAGCTGGCGCAGTGCATGGGGAGCCGTTGCGGTTTTAGCCCCAGGGTGGCCGGGCCACCACCCGGCTGGAGGGACCCCAGAACACCAGCAGCTGTGGCGATTCCAGAATTATCAACATAGACATGCCTAGGACAAAGTGAGAGGTTAGTGCCCTATGGACATTGGGACCAGTATTTGGGGAAGGCGTTGGCTTCCTCCCCTGGGGGCTAGAAGCCACTGAGGAGACACACCATTTTGTAGTTTTCAGAGGCAGCTCCAGCTCCTGGCCTGGGAACTGTAGGGAGATCCAACGATAAGTCTTGGGGGGTAATCGCTCTTGCTTTAACCTCCCTGGATCTGGATTGCGATCTGGGGTGGAGGTCATGGGTGGGTTTCCAGCTTGCCAGAAATGGAAGTTGCCCCCCCACCCCAACACATTCGGGGCGAAAGTTCCTGTCTGGTGCCAGGCCATACTGTGGCAACAAGCCCAAAAGTCAAATAATTAAGTGGCAACATGCCAAGGCAAAGGAAACAAATTAAACAGAAAAATGCAACCTTAGACTCCTACTTTGGGGGCAAAGAAGATTGAAGCATAGAACAGGAGGAGGGCTGTGAGGTCAGAAATCCTGCTCCAAAAGCCCCAAAGGAAAACATGAGCGGGTTACAGGCCATAGAGGACCTTAAGAAGGACTTTAAAAATCAAATAAGAGAAGTGGAGGAAAAATTGGGAAGAGAAATGAGAAGGATGCAGGAAAAGTATGAAATGAGGGTCAACAGCCAGACTGAGGAAAACAACACATTAAAAAATAGACTAACTCAAATGGCAAAGGAGGCCCAAAAGGGCAATGAGGAGAAGAATGCCTTAAAAAGTCGAATTTGCCAGATGGAAAAAGAATCTCAAAAGTTCACTGAGGAGATTCATTCCTTCAGAGTTAGACTGGAGCAAATGGAAGCTAATGACTTTATGAGAAATCAAGATGCTGTTAAGCAGATCCAAACAAATGAGAGATTAGAAGGCAATGTGAAATATCTCATGGGAAAAACCACTGACCTGGAAAATACATCTAGGAGAGACAATTTAAAAAGTATTGGACTACCTGAAAGCCATGATCAAAGAAAGAACCTAGAAATCACCCTTCAAGAAATTCTCAAGGAAAATTGCCCTGATGTTTTAGATCCAGAGGGCAAAATAGAGGTTGAAAGAATCCACTGATCACCTCCTGAAAAAGACCCCAAAAAGAAAACTCCCAGGAATATTATAGCCAGGTTCCAGAATCCCCAGATCAAGGAGAAAATAATACAAACAGCCAGGAAGAAAAAATTTCTTTTCTTTTCTTTTTTTTTATTCATTTATTAGTTTAGTTTCAGTTAACAAGATTCAATTCCATAGTTCCTTGATTTTCAGATTTCCTTTACTTCCCTCCCCCCTCCCCTCACGACAGCATATAGTACAGTATAGGGTCTGCAAATGCATTCATATTAGACATTATTCCAATTACAAAGGCATATTGTACTAGGTGGGATGAAAGATGGTAGGGAAGAAATAAAACCAAACAATGAAAAGAACAAGGTCATTTAGTTTGCTTCCATCAGGATTCAGGCTCAGTTCTTTCTAGTTTTATCTCTGGATGGCGCATTTCTCACTTTCTTGAGTCATTCGGGATTAACTTATATCACTGAATTGCTGAAAAGAGTTCAGTCTGTCATAGTTGGTCATCACAGATATGGTATGTCTGTGATTGTATACAAATTTCTTCTGATTCTACTCTTCTTGCTCAGCATCAGTTTGTATGTAAGTCTCTCCAGGTAATTATGAAATCCGTCGTCTCCTCGTTTCTTATAGCACAATAAAATTCCATTACATTCATATACCACAACTTGTTTAGCCATTCCCCAATTGATGGGCACCCCTTTAGTTTCAGGAAGAAACAATTTCAATATTGTGGAAACACAATCAGAATAGCACAGGACCTGGCAGCTTTTACACTGAGGGATCGAAGGGCATGGAATATGATATTCCAGAGGGCAAAAGACTTGGGAATGAACCCAAGGGTCACCTACCCAGCAAAACTGAGTATTTTGTTTCAGGGGAAAATATGGTCATTCAGTGGAATAGAGGACTTTCAAGCATTCTTGAGGAAAAAAACCAGAGTTGAATAGAAAATTTGACATCCAGACACAAGAAGCAAGAGATGCCTGAGTAGGTAATCAGGTAAAAGAAATCAAAAGGAACTTATGAAAGTTGAACTATTTACATTCCTACATGGAAAAATAATAACTCTGTCTGATGAAACCTTTCTTGTTATGAAAATAATTGAAGAAGGGTATATGGTCATATGAATACATATGTGAATGCATGTATATATGTTTACAGTTATACATGGATAAAGGGCATAGGTTAAATTTGTTGGGAAGGGAGGATACTCAAGGGGTGAAATTTTGAGGTGAGAGATGAAAGTGGCAAGAGGAGATGAAGAGACAGGTTAGGGTAAACTATCTCATGTAGAAGAAGCAAAGGGAAGTGGCTGCAAGGGAGGGGAAGAATAGGAAGGCAAAAAGACAAAACCACATTCTCATTGAATTTGGTTCAGGGAGAGAATGACATACATACTAAATGGATCCCTCACCCTGCAGCAGAATAGGGGGAAGGGGGATGAGAGGAAGGATGATGGATGGGAGGACATTCTTGGGGGGAGGGGAGGTTGGAAGTACCCACTATAGAAGAGGGACTGGATCAAGTAGGGAATGGACTAGTTGGGGGTGGGATGAGTGGGAGGGAATTATAAGCAGCCTTGTACAATATATCTACTATGGTAATGTTTTGCATAGCTAGACACTTACAACATATACTGAATTACTTATCTTCCCAGAGGGAATGGGTGACAAGGGAGGAAGGGAATGGATCTGAAAGTCGAGGTCTTAAAATTAAATGTTTCAAACATATATAAATACTGTTGTTAATACTCCTTTGCTTGTAATTGGGAGATAAGATGTGCAGGCATTGGGACACAGAGATTCACCTTCCTCTAATGGAAAAGTCGAAGGGGGTATGGGAGAGAGCAGATTGGAGGAAGCCATATCTTGTGGGACTGCTATTCTGGGGTGGCGGGTAGGGGGAAAACGGGGGGGGAATAATTGTAACTCAAAATCTGGCAGAAATGAATTATGTAAAACAGAAGTTAATAAAGCATTTGTTTAAAATTGGGAAAAAAAAAGAAGCAAAGGGAAGTGGCTGCAAGGGAGGGGAAGAATAGGAAGGCAAAAAGGCAAAACCACATTCTCATTGAATTTGGTTCAGGGAGAGAATGACATACATACTAAATGGCATATCTCAACCTGCAGCAGAATAGGGGGAAGGGGGATGAGAGGAGGGATGATGGATGGTAGAGCATCCTTGGGGGGAGGGGAGGTTGGAAGTACCCACTATAGAAGAGGGACAGGATGAAGTAGGGAATGGACCAAGTTGGGGGGTGGGATGAGTGGGAGGGAATTATAAGCAGCCTTGTACATATATCTACTATGGTAATGTTTTGCATAGCTAAACATGTACAACATATACTGAATTACTTATCTTCCCAGAGGGAATGGGTGACAAGGGAGGAAGGGTATGGATCTGAAAGTCGAGGTCTTAAAATTAAATGTTTCAAATATATATAAATACTATTATTAATACTCTTTTGCTTGTAGTTGGTAGATAAGATGTGCAGGCATTGGGACACAGAGATTCACCTTCCTCTAATGGACAAGTCCAAGGGGTATGGGAGAAGATATGGGAGAGAGCAGATTGGAGGAAGTGACATACAATATTTTACTTTTAAGAAAATTGTCTACTTCTGAGGCAGATCAGGGATTTCAGGTTACTCTTTCTGTATTCAAAGTCATGGCAGATAAGCAGTCTTAGTGAAGCTAAGAAAAGATGAGCTGTAGGCTCCCCACCAGTGGATATGTATTGGGTAGTTATAGATTGATTGTAGGAAAATAAAATTCCAAGAGAGGTGTGGCTGCTTTTTTCCTGACTAATTAAATAATAGCTAATTCCTAAATATGTCACCAAAGGGAATCATCTGAGATGGGATTCTCTCTTATCACCAGAAGTACATAATTCTAAAAAGAAAAATATTACTCAAGATTTGACTAAAAAGCAGAGTCTAATAAACCAGGGCTCTTTACTTTTGAGCATCATCATCTTCCCAGTAATGTTTTAACTCCCTTAGGATGAGCTGTTAGAGTATAATTTTATAATCAGCCTCCATATCTAACTAAAAGCAAATCACCTAGTTATCATTTCTGTCCAGTAGCTGTAAAATGTGTTAGTTGTAATATGTGAATAGAAAATTAACAGTTTGTGTCATGTGTAACTTCCTACAAAATTAGGTGCAGGTTATGTAGTTTGACAGTTTGTGTAACAAGAGAACTTCATTGTGAACTCGGGGAAAAATAACTTTAATATTTTTCTTTTGTTCAAGAAGAATAAAGTCATATTGGATTGTGTAGCTGATCAGTTTCTTAAGTTTGGAGGTAGTATGACTAGCTAATTTTATATTTTATATGTGTGTCTTTTTAGTTTTAATTTTAATCATGTCTTCATTACAGAAATGTGGCTTATACTAGTCATGAGTTTTAAAGTGAAATGAAATAAAACACAATATAACTGGTTGATCATCCATAATGTGGACTGCATATAAATTCAAGTTTATAAAGATAGAGACAAAAATGTTAGAAACTTTTATATAGTACCCAACATAGTACTAGGTTCAAAATGTGTGCTGAATATTTTTTTTAGTTTGTTACAGTGTCCCATATTTGGAAGACTATAAAAGTCTTCTAAATTCAGTTAGATATAAGAGAGTAAGGGGAAAGGGGGAGAGATTAAGGGAGGGATCTTTGAAAGGGGGGTAGGTTAAGTAATAGGACAAGGTAGTAGGTTTGAAGTAAAGTAGAAGAGTGAGGAGGCATATGAAATAAGGGCTATACACATAATAAAGATCAGGAATAGAATTTATTAGGGAAAAAATGCTGGGGTAGTAATCATAATCTCAGACAAAGTTAAAGCTAAAATAGATTTAGACAAAAGAGAAAAATAGGAAAATTATACTATATATCAGCCATATTAATCCATATTGTTTTAGACTTCAAAATAACTAGACAGTATAAGGTTGGAATATTGCTGTGGTGTAAAAATGATGAGTTGGTGGACTTAGAAAAATATGGAAAGACTTAGATTTATGAAGGAAGATGTTATCTACCCTCAAAGAAACAGAGGACAAACAAGTATAGTACAGCCTTACAGAGATATAGGAGAGTGTGTGTGTGTGTATGTATAATTTTAGATATCTAAGTGTATATATGTATATATGCTTGTGGGTATATGTATATATAAATATGTGTTTGTATATATTTCTGTCTGTTTATGTATGTATAACTCTGCCCTTAATTGTAGCCTTCTTCTGGCTGAGGGGGTGGGGAGGGTGGTAGAGAAGAAGAGGGGAAAAAACAAAATCAAAAGTGCAATACAATATGTAGTATCTGTTATTATACAGTCTTTCTTGTAATGGAAATTTATTGCTATATATTTTGAATCCTCTCTTACATTCTACTGTGCACATGGCAGTGCTTTTTTCTCTTATTTTGTATTTAAACTTTAGTATTTAAGTTTATGATGTGTTTCTTTTTCTTAAAAAAAACATACATACATTACTTTGTATATGTAAGTTTAAAATAAATTAATGAAAAAAAAGACACAGGTAGAGGTATTAATGTTTGGAAAGAGCAGTCGTGTGTGTGTGTGTGTGTGTGTGTGTGTGTGTGTGTGTGTGTGTGTGTGTGTGTGTAAATTATGTCTAAATTCAGTTAGAAATTGTGTGTGTGTCTGTATATGTACACATCTTAAAGTTCACACATGACGGCCCCAATCTTAGCTCTGTTGTGTGTGTGTGGGGGGTGGGGGGGGCTATCCAAGGTCTTGTGGCTTCAGCCCTTTGACTATCCAAACTTCCCAGTATAAATCCCCTAGGAAAAAAATTTGTTCTATAAAACTTGGACTAAGTCAAAAGGCCTCACCTAACAACCTAAAAAGCCACATGTAGCCTTGAAGCCGCAGATTCCCCACCCCTGCCCACTAGGTCATTTGCAGTAAAACTTATTTTCAAAAATATATTTTACATATAACTGGTAATACAAATGATGCGTGAAATATACTATTTTAGAGACTTCATCTCATGCACCATTGTTAAAATTCTTCAAAATGGGAAAATTAAACTCATGATTTAAAAAATGGAAAAACTGACACTCTGATATACCATATCGTCTTTGTATTTGTATAGTACCTTTGTCCATGTACCTTGTCATATTTCACATTATGAAATGGCATACAGTGTAGGAAAAGATTGTCTTATTTATCCTAAACTCCTTGGGAACCAAACCTTTGGAATGTTCATGACCA
>WOXC01001726.1:0-177706 GCA_011680675.1 Gymnobelideus leadbeateri
AAAATTAGAAAGAGAAATGAGAAGGATGCAGGAAAAGTATGAAATGAGGGTCAACAGCCTGACTGAGGAAAACAACACCTTAAAAAATAGACTAGCTCAAATGGCAAAGGAGGCCCAAAAGGGCAGTGAGGAGAAGAATGCCTTAAAAAGTCGAATTTGCCAGATGGAAAAAGAATCTCAAAAGTTCACTGAGGAGATTCATTCCTTCAGAGTTAGACTGGAGCAAATGGAAGCTAGTGACTTTATGAGAAATCAAGATGCTGTTAAGCAGATCCAAACAAATGAAAGATTAGAAGGCAATGTGAAATATCTCATGGGAAAAACCACTGACCTGGAGAATAGATCGAGGAGAGACAATTTAAAAATTATTGGACTACCTGAAAGCCATGATCAAGGAAAGAACCTAGAAATCACCCTTCAAGAAATTCTCAAGGAAAACTGCCCTGATGTTTTAGATCCAGAGGGCAAAATAGAGGTTGAAAGAATCCACCGATCACCTCCTGAAAAAGATCCCAAAAAGAAAACTCCCAGAAATATTATAGCCAGGTTCCAGAATCCCCAGATCAAGGAGAAAATACTACAAGCAGCCAGGAAGAAACAATTTCAATATTGTGGAAACACAATCAGAATAGCCCAGGACCTGGCAGCTTCTACACTGAGGGATCGAAGGGCATGGAATCATGATATTCCAGAGGGCAAAAGAACTGGGAATGAACCCAAGGGTCACCTACCCAGCAAAACTGAGTATTTTGTTTCAGGGGAAAATATGGTCATTCAGTGGAATAGAGGACTTTCAAGCATTCTTGAGGAAAAAACCAGAGTTGAATAGAAAATTTGACATCCAGACGCAAGAAGTAAGAGATGCCTGAGAAGGTAATCAGGGAAAAGAAATCGAAAAGGAACTTATCAAAGTTGAACTATTTACATTCCTATATGGAAAAGCAATATCTGTGACTGATGATATCTTTCTCACTATGAAAATAATGGAAGAAGGGGGTGTGGTCATATGAATACATATGTGAATGTGTGTGTATATGGTTACAGTTATATATGGATAGAGGGCATAGGTTGAATTTGTTGGGAAGGGAGAATACTCAAGGGATGAAATTATGAGGTGAGAGAGGAAAGTGGCAAGAGGAGATGGGGAGAGACAGGGTAGGGTAAACTATCCCATGTAGAAGAAGCAAGGGGAAGTGGTTGCAAAGGAGGGGGAGAATAAGGAAGGCTAAAAAGGCAAAACCACATTCACATTGAATTTGGTTCAGGGAGAAAATGACATACATACTAAATGGGATATCTCAACCTGCAGCAGGATAGGGGGAAGGGGGATGAGAGGAGGGATGATGGATGGGAGGGCATCCTTGGGGTGAGGGGAGGTTGGAAGTACCCACTATAGAAGAGGGACAGGATCATGTAGGGAATGGACCAGGTGGGGGGTGGGATGAGTGGGAGGGAATTATAAGCAGCCTTGTACAATAGATCTACTATGATAATGTTTTGCATAGCTAGACATGTACAACATATACTGAATTACTTATCTCCCAAGAAGGAATGGGTGACAAGGGAGGAAGGAAATGGATCTGAAATTCAAGGTCTTAACATTAAATGTTTCAAATATATATAAATACTATTATTAATACTCTTTTGCCTATAATTGGGAGATAAGATGTGCAGGCATTGGGACACAAAGATTCATCTTCCTCTAATGGAAAAGTCGATGGGGGTATGGGAGAAGGTATGGAAGAGAGCAGATTGGAGGAAGCGCTATCTTGTGGGACTGCTATTCTGGGAGGGTGGGTAGGGGAATAATGGGGGGAAAATGATTGTAACTCAAAATCTGGTGGAAATGAATGATGTAAAACAGAAGTTAATAAAGTATTTGTTTAAAAAAAAAACTTTGGTTGAACAAGTTGTGGTATATAATTGTGATGGAATACACTGTGCTATAAGAAATGATGAACTCAATCAACATGAATACACTTGCACAAAATAATGAAGAATCAAATGAAGAGAACCAAAAAACCATTGTATACAGTAACAGCAATATTGTTTTAAGAACAACTTTGAGCAAAACAGTTATTTTGGCTATTATAAGTACCCAAGTAATTATAAAGGACATACGAAAGAAGATGTTATCTGCATCCAGAGAAAGAACTGATCAATAGAAGTGTATGTATAATGATTTTATGTGTGTGTGTGTGTGTGTGTGTGTGTGTGTGTGTGTGTGTAATGGCAGCCACCTCTAGGGCAAGGAGGGAGAATTTACATGATAATTTTATCATATATTTAAAAGAAATGCAAATTGTACATAACAGATTTGCATATGCACTCATCTTTTTATTATATAATATATTATCAGTTATATATTTCATATGTACTCATCTTTTATTGTATTATATTATGGAAAGGATTAACTTATTCTATAAATTAAAATTTTAATAAAAATTTAAAAAAAACTTTCCCCATTTTTTCCCTCAGGGGTGGGTAGGGGAGAGAAAATAAATGATTATTAATTTAAAAAATAATTTTAGAAAACTTTCCACAGGATAATAGTTTACTAACTTCTTTTGACAATTATGTTCATTACTCTCATCACAGGAGTTCATCCCAATATCTACCTATGATTTCTCCTGGTACAATCTAAGCCTATTACCTTTGGTCCTATCTCCAATGGACAAAAATATCCTATAACCTTTATATGCTTAAAGGCTAATTTCTTCCTTCAGACTTACACAATTTAAGTTAAATAAATTCACATTTTAATAGAATCTACTTTCAAACTTTTGATCATTTTAATGATTCTCTTGTGAACCTCCTCTTAGTTTTTAAATTATACGGGTTTGGGGATACTAAATTGAATCTAGCCTTCTAATAAAGTACTAACAAGTAGAGAGTATAAAAGGAGGAAGAATACCATAGGGATATTCTCCATGGCTCATCACAAAACTTTCAGAGGCAGTGCAGTACCATGGATGGTGAACTGATTTTGAGTCCTCAGTTCAAATTCTACTTCCGAGGCTTATTACCAGTGTGACCTTAGCTAAGCAAATCTCTTAATGGGCTTCAATGTCCTCATCTGTGAAATCTATAAATTGCACTAGATGAGCTTTGAGAACCTATAATCCTCTAGTCAGACTTTCCTCCTACTCAAGACCCAATTATCTAACATGGAAAGGAAGTAGTAACCTTCACCTTCCAAGACAATTATGCCTTTCCCTTGTGAACTTTGTGGTTAAAATTAAAGTTAACTTCTAATGTTCCCCATATTCTAATATTGGTAATAATATTATGCTGCTTGTGAGGGATATTATCAGGAGGATGTTAGCTCAGGGACAGCTTAAACTCGATTGCTGCTACTCCTTCAACTCAGATGTTCTGTAAGTCTGCAGAGTAGCCAATATCACCTGTTTCACTCATTGGCTCCATATATTTTTTTGCCTAATAAATGATGCACTTCTAAAATTTTTCATAAACTTGCCTGTTTTGATCAGTCAACCAGGCAGCCAATAAGCATTGATTAACTCCTACTGTGTGCCAGGCACCTTGCTAAACCCTGAGAATAAAAAGAAAGGCAAAAGACAGTCCCTGTCCCCAAGGAAAAATAGCCTAAAGTGGGAAACAACATGCAAAAATCTCTGAAATAACAAGCTTTACAAGTTAAATAGGAAATAATAATCACCAAAAGGAGGGTGCTAGAATTAAGAGCGATTGGGAAAGGCTTCTTGTAGAAGGTAGGATTTTAGTTTGGATTTAAAGAAGACAGTGGCATAGATTAAGATGGAAAGAATTCCAGGCATGAGGGACAGTCAGTGAAAAATGCTCAGATTTGGGAGATGGAGTACCTTGTTGGAAGAACAGCACAGAGGCCAGTGTCATTTAACCATAAAGTATGTGGTGGGTAGTAAGATAAAAGAAAAAATTAGGATGGATCCAGGTTATGAAAGCCTCTAAAAATCAAACAAAGGATTTCATATTCTATCCTGGAGGTGATAGGGAACCACTGGATTTTCTTGAAGAGGGGGTCAGACTTGTGCTTTAGAAAAATTAATTTGGGGTAGCCAGGTGGCACAGTGAATAGAGCACCAGCCCTGGAGTCATGAGGACCTGAGTTCAAATTCAGCCTCAGACACTTAACACAAAAAACTAGCCATGTGACCTTGGGCAAGTCACATAACCCCAATTGCCCTAACCTCCCCCCTCCAAAAAACAAAAAACAAAAACAAAAAACAACCCAAAAAAGAAAGAAAGAAAAATTAATTTGACAGTTGAGGAGTAGAGGATGGACTAGAGTGGGGAGACATTTGAGACCAGGACACCCACCAGCTAATTATTGCAATCGGGGGCAGCTAGGTGGTGCAGTGGATAGAGCACTAGCCCTGGAGTCAGGAGGACCTGAGTTCAAATGCAACCTCAGATACTTACTAGCTCTGTGACCCAGAACACATACTTAATCCTGTTTGCTTCAGTTGCCCACCTGTAGCAGCAACAACAGAAACAGGAGCAGAAGCAACAGAAACAGCAGCAGCAAGCAGCAGCAACAACTCCTCTGAATTTTAGTATTCTCCATACCTTTCATCATGTTATAGACTTTCACATGGTATTTTAAAAAAACTACTATATAATTCATAGGATTAACCATCTTTAAGCAAATGGGGTTTAACTTAATTAGGGTTTTGCTTATTTCAAGTGTTAAGCATTTTACATTAAATAGTACTCAGGTTTTTAAAATGCCGCAATTTCTGAGTGAGGGGAAATTTCAGAGTGCCCTAGCTTTGTGTTCTTAATTTTCTTTGCTTGTTTTCTTTTTATCCCCCTTCTTTGTAAAAAGGGTGAGGATAGGAAGATGAGTGTACGGAGTGTCATTAAAGAGAGGAAGAGTTTGGAGTAAGGACAGGTAATGTCCCTGTGAGGAACATTAATTAGTAAAATGAATTATGAAGAGAATCACAGAATTGTAATTTCCCAGAGCTAGAAGGACTATAAATGGATGCCAAGTCCAGCCCATGCCAGATGAAAGAATCTCCTCCACAACAACCCTTGTGCAACAAGGGACTTTCCAGCCCACCGTCTAGATCCCAGAAGACTAAGATGCTCAGAATTAATGATAAAAGAAAGAGAAATGCATTAATTCTCTTTTGTCAATATATAAAATGCCAAATGTTGAATCATGACAATGTTTCTTGGACAAATGCTACAGATAAACAATGAAATGGACTTGGAATGGAGTAGGCAGAGGAGATATAGCTAAATGGTACTGCCATCCTTGCTGTCCTTTACTCCTTAGCCAGATTCTCTCCAGCTGCCCTGCCTCTATACCATCAAAACAGAATATACCCTGGTGGAATTAATCCTTTTAGTCTTGCTGTTTCCTCCCTACTGAATGGTGAGTACTTCATGTTATCACTATAATAGGAAACCCTGCCATACTTGATGTTATTCAGTTTACATCCCTTAGCCAGTCACTTTGCCATTGCATGCATACCCTTCACCCCTGTTCTCTAGCTCTAGAACCATAATCAAATTAATATTGCCATTGCTATTGGAAAATATCTGTTAATATATTCCCTCGTGGCTCCATTTACCATCCCTATGACTTTCTGAACCAAATGACCCTTCTCTGGCCACCATTTCCCTCTATGTGTTGTCTTCTCCATTAGAACACAAGTTCCCTGAGGGTATAGATTGTCTTTGCTCCTATTCCTACTGTTTACCAGAGGCTTAGCACATTAAGGGTTTAATAAATTTTTATTCATTCATTCATCCTCTCTGAGAGATAGCCTCCTTAACCATTCCCTCTCTTTCATCTTAAGTCTTTCCTCCTCCATCCTTAAGATCTTTCCTTACTCCCTACCCACTTCCAAGTGATCATCCTATAACTCACTCACCAACTAACTAACTCTCTCTCTCTCTCTCTCTCTCTCTCTCTCTCTCTCTCTCTCTCTCTCTCTCTCTCCCTCTCTCCCTCCCTCGCTCTCTCTCTCTTCTCTCTGTCTCTGTCTCTGTCTCTACACACACACACACACACACACACACACACACACACACACTATTAAAAACACTTTTCCGGTCACAGATATTGCTTTTCCATATAGGAATGTAAATAGTTCAACTTTGATAAGTTCCTTTTGATTTCTTTTCCCTGATTACCTTCTCAGGCATCTCTTGCTTCTTGTATCTGGATGTCAAATTTTCTATTCAACTCTGGTTTTTTCTTCAAGAATGCTTGAAAGTCCTCTATTCCACTGAATGACCATATTTTCCCTGAAACAAAATACTCAGTTTTGCTGGGTAGGTGACCCTTGGGTTCATTCCCAGTTCTTTTGCCCTCTGGAATATCATATTCCATGCCCTTTGATCCCTCAGTGTAGAAGCTGCCAGGTCCTGGGCTATTCTGATTGTGTTTCCACAATATTGAAATTGTTTCTTCCTGGCTGCTTGTAGTATTTTCTCCTTGATCTGGGGATTCTGGAACCTGGCTATAATATTCCTGGGAGTTTTCTTTTTGGGATCTTTTTCAGGAGGTGATCGGTGGATTCTTTCAACCTCTATTTTGCCCTCTGGATCTAAAACATCAGGGCAATTTTCCTTGAGAATTTCTTGAAGGGTGGTTTCTAGGTTCTTTCTTTGATCATGGCTTTCAGGTAGTCCAATAATTTTTGAATTGTCTCTCCTGGATCTATTTTCCAGGTCAGTGGTTTTTCCCATGAGATATTTCACATTGCCTTCTATTCTTTCATTTGTTTGGATCTGCTTAACAGCATCTTGATTTCTCATAAAGTCACTAGCTTCCATTTGCTCCATTCTAACTCTGAAGGAATGAATCTCCTCAGTGAACTTTTGAGATTCTTTTTCCATCTGGCAAATTCGACTTTTTAAGGCATTCTTCTCCTCATTGCCCTTTTGGGCCTCCTTTGCCATTTGAGCTAGTCTATTTTTTAAGGTGTTGTTTTCCTCAGTCAGGCTGTTGACCCTCATTTCATACTTTTCCTGCATCCTTCTCATTTCTCTTTCCAATTTTTCCTCCACTTCTCTTATTTGATTTTTAAAGTCCTTCTTAAGGTCCTCCATGGCCTGCAACCCGCTCATGTTTTCCCCTGGGGCTTTTGGAGCAGGACTTCTGACCTCACAGTCCTTTTCCCGCTCTATGCCCCCAAAATAGGAGTCTAGGGTTGCATTTTTCTGTTTCCTTTGCCTTGGCATGTTGCCACTTAATTGCTTGACTTTTGGGCTTGTTGCCACACTATGGCTTTAAGGCCAGATAGAGGAATTTTCTTCCCGAACGTGTGGGGGGCAACTTCCGTTTCTGGCAAGCTGTAAACCCACCCACAACTTCCACCCTAGATCACAATCCAGATCCAGGGAGGTTAAAGCAAGAGCGATTACCCCCCAAGACTGATCACTGGATCTCCCCACGATTTGTAGGCTGGGAGCCGGAAATGCCTGAGGATATCTTTCTCACTATGAAAATAATGGAAGAAGGGTGTGTGGTCATATGAATACATATGTGAATGTGTGTGTGTATGGTTACAGTTATATATGGATAGAGGGCATAGGTTGAATTTGTTGGGAAGGGAGAATACTCAAGGGATGAAATTATGAGGTGAGAGAGGAAAGTGGCAAGAGGAGATGGGGAGAGACAGGGTAGGGTAAACTATCTCATGTAGGGGAAGTGGTTGCAAAGGAGGGGGAGAATAAGGAAGGCTAAAAAGGCAAAACCACATTCACATTGAATTTGGTTCAGGGAGAAAATGACATACATACTAAATGGGATATCTCAACCTGCAGCAGGATAGGGGGAAGGGGGATGAGAGGAGGGATGATGGATGGGAGGGCATCCTTGGGGTGAGGGGAGGTTGGAAGTACCCACTATAGAAGAGGGACAGGATCATGTAGGGAATGGACCAGGTGGGGGGTGGGATGAGTGGGAGGGAATTATAATCAGCTTTGTACAATATATCTACTATGATAATGTTTTGCATAGCTAGACATGTACAACATATACTGAATTTCTTATCTCCCAAGAAGGAATGGGTGACAAGGGAGGAAGGAAATGGATCTGAAATTCGAGGTCGTAACATTAAATGTTTCAAATATATATATAAATACTATTATTAATACTTTTTTGCCTATAATTGGGAGATAAGATGTGCAGGCATTGGGACACAAAGATTCATCTTCCTCTAATGGAAAAGTCGATGGGGGTATGGGAGAAGGTATGGAGAGAGCAGATTGGAGGAAGCGATATCTTGTGGGACTGCTATTCTGGGAGGTTGGGTAGGGGAATAATGGGGGGAAAATGATTGTAACTCAAAATCTGGCGGAAATGAATGATGTAAAACAGAAGTTAATAAAGTATTTGTTTAAAAAAAAAAAAAAATAAAAACACTTTTCCATTTGTGTTGCCTCTACTTCTTCACATTCTCCTTGCCTCAAAATCCTTTGTGATCCAACTTTTGAAAAGTATCTTTTGACCTGACCATTCTTTGGGATCTGTTCTCAAAAAGGTTGGGAATTACTTAAATGACATAATGAGGTGAAGTATCCTGGAGTCAGGAATCCCTGAGTTCTAATTCTGCCTCAGACACTTACTAGATATGTGACCCTGGACAAGTCACTCCATCTTCCTGAGCCTCAGTTACTTTATTTGTAAAATGAAAACAATAGATTATCTGGCCTCTAAGATTTCCTTTCATATCCAACTGTATGATCCTATGATCTACCTGCTAAATCCCATAACCTTTTCTGTCTTTTCTTTACCTCCCTCCAGTGTTTTCACTGTTAACCACTTCCTCTTCCTAGATATTCTCTTCTCCCTTGGTTTCCTTGACATTTTTTCCCTCAGTATATTTTCACTCATCTAACCATTCTTTCTTAGCCTCTTTATTTTTTTTTTTGGCTTTTTGCAGGGGGGAAGGCAGGGTAATAGGGGTTAAGTGACTTGCCCAAGGTCACATGGCTAGTGTGCCTGTTAAGTTTCTAAGGTTGGATTTGAACTCAGGTCCTCCTGACTCCAGGGCCAGTGCTCTATTCACTACACCATCTAGCTGTCCCTCTTAGTCTCTTTTGCTAGATTTTCATTCATCTCTAACACAATTCCTTTCTGGACCTGCTTCTCCTTCTCTATATACTCCCTCACTTGTTGATTTTGTCAGCTCTCATGAGTTAAATCATGCTTGCTAATTTTGAAATGACTCCCAGATCCATTTGCAATTTCTCTCCTATATCCTAGTCCTCCATTTCCAACTGCCTATTAGACTTTTACACTTGGATATCCCAACCACAACTGCAACTTGATATTTCTAAAATGGAATTTATGTATCTCACTCAATCTCCTCCTTTAAACTTTTTCTTTTGAGGATACCACATCCATCACAAGTTCTGTCATCTTTTTCTTCATCTCTAATATCAAAATGACATTCATACCCTGTCCATTCTACTTCCACAATATTTTTAGATATTTCCTTTCCATTCATACAGCTGCTAGACAATTGCAAAAGCTTCCTAGTTAACTGATGTCCCTCATTCAACTCTCTCTCCTTTCTTATTTAACCTCTCTTATTTATCCTCTCCCATCAGTAGATTCACATTCCTAAAGCACAGGTCCGACCAAGTGACTTCTCAGATCAAAAACCTTCAGTGATTCCTTAAAGCCTCTAGGAGAAAACATAAACTTCTCATTCTGATATTTAAGCATTCCACAGTCTAGCCCCAACTTAGTTTAACAGATTTATTTCATGTCATGCCCTCTCATGCACTCTATGTTCCAGTCATACTGACCTAGCTGTTCCTCAAATGCGGCACTAGTCTAACTCCCATCTAAGCAAAAGCAAAACTCAAAAAAAAAAAACACAAGATGCACAAATTTAGAGAATTCACCCTAAATGCTCACATGATCTATTTGTGTCCAACCTGTGGCAGAGCATTCCAAGCTCATATTGATGACCAGCCTCAGTCAGACACAGTGTACCTTGACTCTAACATAACGATGTCACTTTGGTCCTCTTTAAGAACAAAGGACAACAACCAACCACATTCCATTCATTTTTAAAATGTGCCCACACATGTACACACCTAATAGAACATAAGCTCCTTGAGGGCAGCGGCCATTTCTTATTTATTCCCAATACCCAGATTAGCACTTTGCACATAGTGGGAGCTTAATAAATGTTTCTTAAATTGAATTGATGGTTAAAGTGCAAAGCAGTAGTAAGCCCAACCCAGAACTAGTAGAGATTTGGTTCTTTCTTATAGTCTAGATGGCTCATCTATTACTCTCTGAATACTAAGCCTCTTAGTGGCTGAAAAATGATGTCTAATACCTGCCAGTCTGTAATTCTGTTTATCAGTTTACATGTAGATCACAGGCAGCTACTAGTTTCATCTGTTTTTAGAAGTTTCCATGGGTGTGTCTTTGGTCTAGACCAAGATCACTTGAAAGGCACACCTCCCCTATCGGAGCTGCTTTTATTCATTATGTTTTACCTGAGGATTCGACAAGCTCTCCTCATTATCTACAGAAACCAGTGCTTACTACCTTGCTAATGCTGTGACACATTTTTCTTCTTATAGGTTTCATTCAATTTAGACTATGAATAATAGCATAATTTTATTTCTCCAATTGTTCCTAGTTGGCTTTATACTCATAGCATGTAATCTTAATTTGAGTCATAGGGCTTCTGTTCTCTACGGTTTATCATCATTTAAAAAGTAAAATGCATGCTTTTATTCATCTGATTTTTTCTTCCTCTAAATTAACATAGTCTCAAAGATACTTGTGGTCTTATTTCATAAATGTAAGCATGTGTAAATGATTTCCTGACCTTACATTTTTCTCTCCATGTACAGATTATCAAAATGAATTGTATTACTAGAAAGACCTAGAGCCAGGAGACCTAGGTAGGCCTGAATCACAGTTCCAACTTGCTGGCTGGGTGACCATGGACAAGTCACTTCAATCTCTCTGACTCATAATTTCCCTACCTGTAAAATAAAGATAATTCTTCTTGCCCTGCCCCATGGTTCTTATGAGGAAAGCATCTTATCAACCTGAAAGTACTAGAGGACTGAAAATTATCATTTTTGGATTCAATTTAATGGCTTCTCTGTCGACTCAAGCATTGAAACTCTTGAGAGATTTCAGAGGAATAACATCATCTGATATAAAAGAGTACTTTACAGGTTATAGAAGCAAAACTATTTTGACAAGAAAAGGTGCTTCAAATTACAACTTAGAATCAATTTAGAAATGAGCTTTTATGGGCAGCTAGTTGGCACAGTGAATAGATCACCAGCCCTGGAGTCAGAAGGACCTGAGTTCAAATCTGACCTCAGACACTTAACACTTAGTAGCCATGTGACCTTGGGCAAGTCACTTAATCCCAATTGCCCTGCCTTTCCCCTTCCAAGAAAGAAAAAAAATGAGCTTTTGAACCACAACCGATTTCTAAATTGGGGTGTCTCTTTTGTTTAAAATGTTATCCATATTTGTGGTTTGCTGTCACTTGTAGGCACATTTTGATTCAGTGATAATCCCTTTTTTGTTTGTTTTCATCTTTCTTGGAATGAAGAAGTCAATAGAGAAATACAATTCAGAGTATGGCATTTGGTGTGTATTTCAGTATGATTTGATCAATATAGTCAAAGGAGAGTTTGTAGATAAGGGTAACCCACCAATGAAATCATTAAGGCCTTGACATACTTCTATAACTATCTTTATGTGTACAGTTTGATGAGGATCTGTGATTTCTTCAGCATGGGATTCCCATAGTGGGAGTTCCCTCACTGTCATAGATTAAAACCTGTCTACTAAAACTTGTAGTCTTTGAGAGTTCCCTGAGACCTGGAAGGTTAATAGACTTGTCCTTAGTCAATCAGTTAGTGTCAGAGATGTGATTCAGACCAGAAAGGACAAGATTTGAACCCAAGTTAACCTAACTTTCAATCTAGCATTCTATCCACTGTGCCCTATTTTCAAGAATCATTTCTATGGATGATTATGTTTTAACATAGGGCAATAGAAAGAATGCTAGAATTGGAAACAAAGAATCTTAGTTTAATCACAGCTCTGACTCTTCCTACCTGTATAATCTTGGACAATTCACTTAACTTGCCTCAGTTTCCTACTCTGTAAAATAAAAGATTGGAATAGATTATCTCTAAACTCTCTTCTCTCTAAATCTATCATCCTGGTTTCCAGGAAAATGAGTTGCCTCATCCCATAGTTGGATGTTTCTAAAGGCCAGATGTGGAAGAATAAGATGAATATAAATCTATGCTTACATGAACACATGTTATGGCACCAGGCTTATCATATCCAACCAACAGTCATCCTACTTGTTAAGTATGGATAGAGGTAAAGCCAAGATGAGGGTATTTTAAAACTAGGCTGCAGGGGTTAACACAGTAATGAGATGAGGCCATCTTGATTTACAAGAGCTTTCCCCTTTATCTAATGTTAGGTAGCAAGCAAAACAAGAAGTTATTCTCCCCTTTTTTTCCTTAACATATACTATAAATTTGGTACGTTGGTTCTGAAACCATCCTCTGAGCTGTCTTCTGTTCTCTTATATGTCTTTTTTTTAATGTTTCATTGACCACAATGGAGTTTTGAAAGAACCCGTTTTCTTGGAACCAGGCACAACCAGTTACACATTGTCCTTCATTTCCTAAACAGAGGTGTCAAACATTGGCGGAAGCATGAAGTGAGGTCCCCATGAGATTAAATTTTAATTGGGAAATATTTAACAGAATACAACAGAGCACAGATTATATAACATCTCATTTTCTAAGTCAATATGAGGCTAGTAGAGATCCTTATGTGGCCCCCTGTTTCTATCTGAGTTTTATACTGCCTTTGTATAAACCATTTGACCTAGAAGCTCTGCTGTTGTCCATCATGACCCTACAACTCTATAAATACAAGTTCTTATTTTATTATCTTATTTATGAAAAGTAAATCTACTATTTTTGATACTTTGATCTGTTTTTAGTTTGAGTATAAGATAAAACTCCCTTCTTTAGGAAGAGTTAGCCATAAAATAAGCCAGACTAATATAGACAGCCCCTTAAATCTAGTTTACCTGTAAATTTAGTGAATAGAGAGACTAAGAAGACTTTACCTGTTAGCAGCATATAATTTAAAATAAGACATAATAAAATAATTATAAGATTACGCTTTTAAAAAGCTAGGTCTTTTCTGGCAGGAGAGGGGTTTGAGCAGAGGCTAAGTCCCCCTTTCTGTCAGCTAGAGAAAGGTTAGCCAAAAGTTAGTTTCCTCTTTCCAGTCTTAGTAGACAAACTCCTTTTTTTTCTTGAGCTAGAGTCTAAAGTGAATAATGGAATATTCTCAGGAAGATGGAGGCGGTGGAGTGACTACTAACCACTGACCACACATTCCTCCTTCCTAGTACATTTTTCTGGTTACAAAAGGCAGCACCTATAGGAAAGGACCTCTGGTATAGGATTGAAAAGTCTGGAAGAAGTTAACTAGTCATGTAACTTGCCTCACCCAATAGAATTATGTCCAAATCAAATTTCTATAATTTTTCCAATTCCTATTTTTATTATAAAAACCATCACCGCAAAACACTCCTTGTCTCTGACTTCTGACAACTCAGGTGACTTAATTTGGTAGGCAAATGCTAGCTTTGCAAATTAAATCATCATAGATGGTTGGGTAACTTTTTCCTCAGCTTTCTTTTTATTTCAGATAATCAATTTAACATTTGGGAGAGAGGGAATGTGGTAAGTAATAAAAGTGCTAGACTGTAATCAAGAGATATGAATCCCTCCTCAGACACTAATCATGGAAACAATTTTCTTTGTTTTTATTGGAGGTAATGAGACTTCTGAAGAATTTCAGGGCCAAAATTGATTTTAGAGTTCATCTGGTGGATCACTTTACAGATGAGACCCTGAGACCCAAAGAAAGTAGCTTATACCATGTCTTATAGTAATTTAGCCATGGAGCTGGGAAATGAATCCAAGTGTTCTCTCCCAGGCCAGTGGTCTCTCCATTCCACCAAGCTGCCCCATGAGTCTAGTATAAGAAAAACACTTATGTCTCCACTGCCACTCCTTCCACTCTGCCTCCCTTGTTGTCCCTATCAAGTACAAAACTTTCCCAGCCCTAGTAAGGATTCTCCACCCCTGACCCCAGCCCTATACCAAAGCACAAGTCCCTGCAAGCTCCAATGATTTCTCCAGGATCTGTCCTCATTGTAGTCTTCCACCTACTCTCTCTCTTCCCTCCCTCCAACCTAGACTACTCCCTATGGCTCTTCCTGTTTCCCTCCTCCTCCTTTCCACTTCCACACCCCTAGTTACACCACTTCTCTTCACTTGCTCTTCCATCATTGGAGTCAATTTCATTGATTATTAGAATGAAACTAGTTTCATTTAACTGCCAAATACTCCTCTTAGGTTAGCCAAACTCTAACCCAATTATGTAGGAGGCTTTTTTTGAACCTGGTCTCACCAGCAAAAAGGGAAAAACTATACTGGTTCTACATTGGTGTGACCTTCAAGGAAAATATTGAATTCATCTCCCTCTCGAGTGCTGAAAGGCCCTAGTGAATTCTGTACTATGAAATTTCCAGAAATCCTGGCTGCTGTAGAGTGATGTGTTACTGCAATCATATGAATTGGGTGATTTTGAATGTTCTCAGTACAGAAAAATTCAGAAATGGGCACATAAAAAGGGACAGGAAATAAAACAGACAAATTAGGTAAACTCAAACTGAAACTGTGATAATCTAGCTGCATTTGTGCCTATGAGATTTCCTGACATTCTCTCTCCTGGGCTTCTAAGAGAATTTTTCAGAAACCCTCCTTTGCAGGCATCCTAGAAGCCACACACAGTACACACACTTGGACAATTATCCAGTAACTTTTTTCTTACATGAACAGGCAAATCAGTAGTTAGTCCCACACCTGGGATGGCAAAGAAGGACAATGCAGTGGAAAGAGACCTGGGTTTGGTATCAAGAACATCAGTTAAATCCTAACTCTGCCACTGACTCCATATGCATAACATCTATTGGGTCACTTAAGCTCTTTGTCAGTTTCCTTATCTGCAAAATAAGGGAATTAGACAGGATGACCTCAAATGTTCTTTTGTTTCAACACTATGATCCTGTGAGTCTAATTCCTCAGGAAGAAGCTGCTGTTGGTAGGGAGAGGTGATAGATGAAGGTAGAGGGAAGCAGGAATCAAGTTGAGGAGGAGATATTCTGGTAGTCTCTGACACAGACACGTGATTTACAGATAATGTAGCCATACACACAATTGTTCCTTCTCCATTCCTTTCTCTCCTCCCTCACAAACTCACAAAGGCCCTTCTGCTACTGTTGGGGGAGGTACTATGGAGGAAAAAAATTCACCATCAACTTGGTGTTTTCAGAGAACCTATGGATTTCGAAGTGGAGAAAGTGAAAAAGATCTAAAAAGCAGAAAGACCATGGAGGGACTAACTGTTGGAGAGACTCTAAGGCAGTGTTAATCAGAATATATAACAACTTTCCTGATCAAAGATATTGTGCTTACATGTCACGTAAAATTATGTCTAGAGAGATTAATTTGAGCCAAAAGTATCTTCTTTGGAAAAGCCAAATACATTTAGGAGAGGCTGTTCTATCAGTTCTTTACACTTTAGTGTAAATTAGTTCCTATAACCTTTCCTCATAAAATCTAGCTGCACTGAAATTTTAAGAGGAAGATTCCCACCTCCCTCCCCCATGGGGGCAGGGGGAAGGCATGGAGGAAGAGTAAGTAAATAATTGGAGCATGGAGCACTTAAAAGAAAACTTCTGAATGGAGTGCCATAGTGAAGATTTAATACAAGAGGAAGGCAAAGAGCTCAAGGCCTGAAGAAAGGAGCACTAGGAAGTAAGAGAGGAATGCAGAAAAGGAAATAAAAAGATGCCCAAACTTTGCATGTTGCTAAAATTTTGCCTAGGACAGGATCCAGGGTCCCTCCTTCCCATAGTGCATTAGTCCCTTCTCTTATTTCCCACAACTGAAGCAAATGCTATTAGGAGTATAGGTTAGCTACACTGTGGAGTTATATAGAATTCAAGGGGTTAGCCTTGGAACTTAAATACCATTAATAATATAATTTCTACAGGAATAAATGTTTTAAGTTCCAAATGATCAATCTGGAAATGAATTTTGGGAATAGTACTAATTTATAAATGGATAACTTAGATAACTACATTGTAAACATTATTGTAATTTATGGGTCAAATTGAACTTCAAAATAGTTCAGAATGAAAGATTTCTGGGCAATCATTCTTCTTTTTTTACTTTGGTCTCAATAAAAATAGTAGGATTATAGTTTCAGAGTTGGAAGGGACCTTGGGAAGGAAAGTCATTTGGTTCAACCTGCTGATTTGGTAGATGAGGAAACTGAGGCCTAGACAAGCTAAAACAACTTACCCAAGGTCAAAGAGGTAGTATGCGGCAGAAAAGGGATACCCACCCAGTTCCTATGTCTCCACATTCAGCACTCCAAGTTCATTGTAGACTGGACATGTAACAGGAAGGATAGAAATAAAGCTAGAGAAGGAAAAATGACTAGTGAAATACTTCTTAAAGCAAAAAGATTGCTTAAATATTGACATATATTGCTTTTATTTGTGAATGACTGGTGAAATATTGCTTTTAAAAGTATTTAAAAATCCACAGGTTTCACAAAAATAAGTCAAAGTCATTCAAGATCTTCTAACTTACAAACTCGAGCCAGGGTAGCATAGAATAACCTTACTTTCCCTACTGCCTATGAGCTGGGCCTGTCTCCTTCCCTGCTAAATGGGGGCATACTAGATAACCTCTAAAATTCCTTCTGGTTCTAACATTCTATGATATGCACATGAAGTTCTTAAAGATGGGACTGGGGCAACCATCTGATTCACCTTTAATAAACCAGTATGTCTTACAGATTGTATATTAAATTTCTTAAAAGATTATGAAAAACTAAATGTTGATATTCCAGTCCCTAGAAAAGCTTGGGATTTTGAATGTAATAGTAATATTAACAACAATGACTAGCATTTATATAGTGCTTTAAAGTTTGCAAAGCATTTTTCAAATATTATCTCATTTTATCCTTATAGGTAGGTAATACGCCAACAGACAAGTGCTATTATTATCCCTGTTTTATAATTAGGAAACTGAGGCAGACAAAGGTGAAATGATTTGAGAGTCAAACAGCTAATAAGTATCTATTGCTGGATTTGAACTCAGGTTCCCCTGATTCCATGGCAGCTACGTGGTACAGTGGATAGAATGCAGAGCCTAGAGTCAGAAAGGCTCATCTTCCTGAATTCAAATCTGGCCTCAGACACTTACTAGCTATGTGACCCTAGTCAAGGCACTTAACTGTTTGCCTCAGTTTCCTCATCTGTAAAATGAACTGGAAAAGGAAATGGCAAACCATTCCAGTATCTTTGTCAAAAAGAGTCAGATATGACTGAAATGACTGAACTATGTACAGGGGACTATGGTAAGAGTTAGGGATACAAAGAAAGGAGGGGGAATGGGCGCTCTCAAGGAACTGACATTCCAATGGAGGTAGTGAGGGAAAGGTAGGATGCTTTTGGGGAACAGTTAGTAGTCCAGTTCACCAGAAGAAAACTAGTGTGAGATGAGCTTGGGAAGGTAGGTTGGAATCTGATTGCAGAAGGCCTTAAATGTCAGACCAAGAAGGTTCGACTTCATTTGGCAAGGTATTCATACCATGTCCCAGACGATATGGAACTTTATAAGGACTTTTATCTCTTTATCAATATTTCCTCAGTCTGGCAGTATTTCAGCATTATGTCTCCACATCTAAGTCCTAAATGAATAATTGAAATAGGCTCCAGTATACTCAGGGAAGTGGAGAGTGTTACTGTGGAGATGTGATAATAGACCTCTCCTACACAGAAGAAAACAGGTTAAACAGGTTGCTGCTGAGAACACACATTTATTATATCTATTATTCTCGCAATAGAATGGTAATATTACTATGAAGCAACCACACCAGGTGACATGCTAATGAGGAAAACCCAACTGGAGACATGGAATCTGAGCCAAAACTTTCACAAGCATGAAAAAGGATGCATGTCCCTCCCATTTAAGAGACACAGACTATTATAACACACAAGCTGATCTCATTTGATCCTCACAACAAGCCTGCGAAGTAGCTACTATTATCCCATTTTACAAATGAGGAAACTGAGGCTGAGAGTGATTAAGTTGGACCACAAAACTAGTAAATGTCTGAGGCAGGGTTTGAACTCATGTTGTCCTGACTCTCTATAAGACTAGGATAAATATAAGACATCTGCATGTGGTTAACATTCATGGGAAAACAGCGTTCACAAGCTGAACACCTGACAATGTGCAAGGAGGAAGAAGGAAAGTGTGGGGGTGGGAGAGAAGAGGACAGCTCTGAGATAGTTCTCTCTGCTAGATCTACATGCTAAAGTAACAAGAGCTGAGACTGAGATCCAGCTGGGGGGAAATTATAAAGATCTTAACAGATGAGCCAACTGGTCAAATTGTTCATTAAACATTGGGAGAGAGCTGACAACTACCTACCAGTTAAGGAGATTATTTTGATTTGGGCTATACAAATAAGGCAGAGGTGAGCACAAGGCATGTGCATCAGGAATCTCCCTCCCAAGCTATGCAGAGCAGAAGTCACTTGTCACTAGGAGTGACAAATGGGTGAGTAACTCAGACAAACTACTGAATTAACATTCAGAAGTAGCCACTTTCCAGAGGGATGATGTTGAAACAAAGGCTGGCACATCTTTATGGGTGGCCACAAGAGTATGCAAAGATATCCAAGGTATTCCTTCTGCATCTTGATATGAAGGGGATTATGTGAGAAGGAAATGCAAACTTTGAAGTCTCAATGACTCTGAGAAGCCCCATGTGGATGGATGGAAGTGAGGAGTGAGGTAGACCAGACTTATAGAGCAAAGACTGACAGCAAAAGAGGAGAAATAAATAAGCATTTGTGAGGCACCTACTATCATACCCTGCACTAAGTGCTTTACAAATATTATCTCCTTCGACTGTCACAACAACTCTGGGAGGTAGATGCTAAAACACAAGTCTGACCATGCCACTTTTTGATGCTGTTTAGTTGTGCCCAACTCTTTGTGAGCCCATTTGGGTTTTCTTCACAAAGATGCTAAAATGGTTTGGCATTTCCTTCTCCAGCTCATTTTATACATGAGGGAATTGAGGCAAACAAGGTTAAGTGACTTGCCCAGGTTCACATGGCTGGTAAGTGTCTGAGACCAGATTTGAACTCAGGAAGATAAGTGTTCCTGATTATAGGCCCAGAGGCTCTGTCCACTGTGCCACCAGCTGCACCATGCCACCTACCACTCAATAAACCCCAGTGGCTCATTGTTGCCTCTAGAGTCAAATACAAACTGTTATGTTTAGTATTTAAAGGCCTTCATAACTTGGCCTCCAACCTACTTTTCCAGGTTTGATAAATATTACTCTCCTTCATGCAAACGAATGTCCGATCAAAATGACATTCTTACACAGAACACACCATCTCTCTGCTTTTGCACTAGCTCCATACCTGGAAACCCCTCCTTCCTCACATCCACCCTTAAGAATTCCCAGTGTTCTTTATAAGACTCAACTCAAGCACCATCTTCTACATAAAGCCTTTCCTGATTCCACTGCCCCTCCAATGGCTAAGCCTCTCCCTATCTTTGCCCCCCGCCCCGCTTTGTATCTATTTTGTCTATAACTATCCATAGGCACATATGTGTCCCCTGGATAGATTTTAAGCTCCTTGAAGGCAGGAACTGTTTCATTTTCATCTTTCTATCACCAGTACCTAGCACAGTGTTTCACTGTGTTTCAGTAGGCACTTTGTAAATTCTTGTTGATTTGTTGATTAAGACAGTCATAACATAGCTTCCTGATTCTTCCCTTTGCCAGCAAAGTAACTAGTGTAACTATACTCTCACCCCAGGCAATATCTAATGTTAAAGCATTGTTTCCTCATTCCAGTATACTTATCAGTGCAAATTTGCGCCTCACAATACCAGAAAGGACACTTTGTCCAATACATTTAGCACTTTTTTAACTATTAGAATTTCTCATGTAGCAATAGTAAGTGATTTCTGAATGCCTTTGTTCCCTTCTCCACCCTTCTTTCTACTGCACAGAAATTTTTTTCTCAATTTTAAAAAAGTATACATGCATACTTTTTAATATACTGCCAAATCTGCAGTCTGAAACTGAATTTTAAAAAAACTAGTAACCAGTAACATTCATTCATAATTTAAATTTATAATGAGGTTTTTATGTCATTGATTGACTGACTGTTGGGTCAGCCATGTCACTACAGTGAAGCATAATTGATCAAAAAGTCTGAGTACCTATGACAAGGGGACAGCTTCCAATGCATTATGTATGGCCTCTCTGGAACTTTTAAGAAAGGATATTAAAAAGAACAGCAGAGAATGAGTGGAAGGAGTATAAACATTAGTTAGATCCAGGATCCACCAAAGTGTTGAAATATTTGTAAGCCAAATAGTTTTCCAAATCAGAAATGGAATCAAAAGTTCATGCGCCTTATTAACATAAGGAACACAAGAATACATCCCAGGGTTTGAAAGTTCTTCATCAGTAACTACAAAATGGTCAGAAAACCACATATAGCAGTTATCATGGGATCATGAATATAAATCTGGAATGATCTTAAGATATCTGGCCAAGCCCCCATCATTTTACAAATAAGGAAAGTGAGGCTGAGACAGGTGAATTGATTTGCCCATGGTCATACAAGTTGGTTAGCAGAGCTAGAATTTGAATGAAAAGTCTTCTGATTTAAAATCCAACCTTCTTAAATATTGATTTTTTTTATAAGTTTTTATACAGAGACCTTCTGAACAAGTCAAAATGTAATACTGGTCAAAAGCATTTTTCCAGCACAAGTTGCAATGTGGAAAACTTAGGCAAAACACAGAACCAAACACCATTACTTATATAAACTATTTGTTCACAATACAAATATTTAATCCCATCAGTTGATCTATCCTGTAAACTGAATTGGTGTTTATTGCACACATTCAACTGTTCATATTCTAAAATTGTTCTTTGACATAACTGTTTAGGCTAGAGTTGATGGCCCAATATTCAGGTTAAATTAACAAACATTTACTAAGCACCTAATCAAGATGCGTCTTGGTCAGTAGCCAGTTAGTCAACTAACATTTATTAATCACCTACTGTGTGCCAAGCACTATGCTAAGTAAGGGAAATAAAACGGCAAAGCAAACAAACAAAAACACATAGTCTTTGCTGTTAGAGAGCTCACAGTCAAACAGTGGAGAAAACATGCAAATGTCATGTACAAAACAATATACAAACAAGATATATATATATAGAGAGAGATGTATAGATATATATGATAAATTGGAGGTAATCTCATAGGAAAGACACTAGAATTAAGGAATATTGTGAAAGGCTTCATGTAGAAGGTGAAACTTCAGTTGAGACCCGAAGGAAGTCAAGGAATCCAGGAGACAAAGATGAAAAAACATAAAGAAAAGCATTGTATAAAAAATTCATAATCAATCTCTTGGATAGTATACAGGATTTTCTGGAATAGATGGTATAAAACTTTGCTATTCTTCAGGTTGACTCTCAGTCTGTGACTCAGTTGTGAGTCATAATTTCGTGCATGTCTTTTTGGGTGAACTCTTTTCAAGCATAGTCATCAGCATGTAATAGATGATTATATATCAAGTAATCCTGATGATGTCTGCAATCTGTTGAGCCAACTTTCTCAAGAGTCCAGAAGAACATTTTTAAAACCTATTTGATTATATGCCTGACTGAAAGGACCTATTGCAGTCACACAGCAATTGAAGTCAGTAGCTTGGAAAGAACCCAAAGGAATCTAAGGTCCATGGAAAGCATGCATGACAACTGAATACTGAAAAAAGCCCAATGTGTAAGTTTGCTAATGTCCAGCATCTCCTGGAATTATACTGACTATGCCACTGCTTGAAGCTACTCCACCAGTTACCTCGCCTCACTTTTCCATACAGGGCTTAATTGTATTGTGGGAGGGGTGGACCGCCACTGAATGCTATACATACTCATCACAGAAGAATTTTTGGAAGCGTAACTTACGCTTAGGTTAGGAAGCAGAAGCATCAGAAGGACCCACCTACCACTCATCACTGAGCCATGGAGCACCATTTAGAGAACAGGTGTTGTAAGGCCAACTCATGGGCACATGAGGCAGGCTCTATACTGGTGGCATACAATGATACAGCTTGGTTGGAGTGTACAGAGTTTAGAAAGAAAACTGAAAAAGTATCACAGCATCAAGTCACAGAGGACAAAGGAGTGGGCAGTTGGGAACTCCTGAAGATTTCTGAGTAAAGTAACAGAAACAGATCTATGCATAAGGAAGATTATTCCAGCAGCACTGAAATCACAGGATCATAGACCTAGCGTTGGAAGGAACCTAAGTGGCCAATTGGTCCAGCCTTCTCCATTTACAGATGAGAGAACTGAGGTTCAGGGAGGCTAGGCGAGGTCACACACATAGAAAAAAATGCAGAGATAGGATTGTTGTTGTTTGTCTTTCATTCTGGACATTCAATGGCATTATGATGTCCTGTCATATGTGTGAATTAGATTTAAGTGAGGCAGAGCTTCACAGTCATCAGCTTCATTCTTTCTTCCAAAGACATTGAAGTCTAGTGACAAGAAAAGGGGCAAGACAAGTAGTGGTGCCTGGGATGCAGTAGATGACCTTGGCCATTCTAAATTAAGATCTTCCCCAGATCTCATTTCATCTGAGGCAAGGCCCATTCGATTACTAAGGGCTAGGTAAAATTGAGAAAAATATGGTCTAATTGCCATCACAAAAATATTAGTCTGGGAGGGGAACACCTTCAAAGTGTCTGACCAGAACAGAAAATGATTGCCATTTGCACTCATTTTAAGCCATCATACTTAAACAATGAACCACAGAGGCTTAGGCTGAGGGTTATTATTGGCCATCCAATGAAAGTCAGAGTAGTTTAGTTTGGAGGTTTAGTCAAGTAGCTCCATTTGGAACACAGAATCAATAAACTGCTTTAAAACCATAATTTTAAAGCCTGTTTTTTCAGAGCTATATTTCAAGAAATCATAAACATAAATTGCACAAATTTGAACTCCAGAGCCTGTGCTTTTTTCCCACAGTAACATACTTCTTTCCAGTATGGAAAATAGAATAAGAAGGGAAAGGAGGAAGGAAGACCCAAAAGAAGCCCAGACAAGAAGTACATATAAAAGGTTCATATTAGGAAGAGGAAAGCAGGAATATACAGGAGGAGACATATGGAGAATTCAATACCCATTGGCACATTCATAAAATCATAGGGTTAGAGATCTCTAGCTAGAAGTGCCCTCAGAAGTCAACTAGTCCACTCCTCTTAGTTTTATAGGTGATCAGTGGACATGTTAGTGAATAGTAAGCAAGATGAAAAGGAATAAGATATGGGGTGTAAAAATATGATGGGAAGAAAACAGAAAGAAAGACCTGGAATCCGGTATGAGTCTAGGACCAGTATAAAAGTTTAAGATGTCTCTCCTACCACTCTAGTACTAAAAGGGAAAAGTAGCAAACTGGAGAGTAGAGGAGACAAAAAGGAACAGGTGCTAAAAAAATAACCTTTGCTGACCTCATCATTTTGCTTTGTACAACATGGATATATAGTAAACAGTTTGAAAAATTGAACATATATGCATTGAGTGTTTACTATGTGTCCAGGATGTGTGCTCTAGGGAGACAAAGAAGTCCATGACATACTCCCTGCCCTAGAGGGGATTATAAATAGGATATAAATCAGTGAAATAAAAGCAGCAGATATAACTAGCACATGAAAAATAATGAGGGATCAATTAAGTACTGGATGAGGAAATGACTACATTACATGTACAATAAGAATTCAGAAAAAGTAAAGATTAGGTATGGGCTGCAGTAGTTGGGAAAGTTTTTCATGGAGAAAGTAGGGTTGAGTTGGGCCTTGAAAGATAAGTAAAATTTGAATAAGTGAGGGAAAATGGATAGAGCATTCCAGGCAGAAGGCACAAAATAAGTTCTCCCCCAATATATACATTAATACTTTCTCCACATGTGCAGAGCATATCCCCTCCAGTACATGGATAGTTTTTATGAGTTATATTGGAGAAAAGAATCAGCAGCTGTTGTCCAGTCTTGCAATGAACCCCTCAGACCTCAGAGATACAGACCTTCACTAGAACTGCCTTTCTATTCACAAAGATGTAGGCTAGATGATAGATTCAGAACTCTTTGTACAACTGGATCTTAAATGTAGTCTTTAAAATATGATGAATACAGAGAAGCATGGAAAGACTTAGATGAACTGATGCAGATCGAAGTAAGCAAAGCCAAGAAAAAAATATACACAATAGTTACAACACTGATAATAGAAAGAGGAGCCACAAAACAATTAAATTTGAATGTTGCTAAATTACAAACAAGCACAGCTCAAAATAAGAGATATGAGAAGATATCCCCACCTCATCTCTTTGTAGAGGCAGAAGTCCATAAGTGTACATTGTACATATTTTCAGACTTTTGTTATATACTAATCTGTTTTGCTGATTTTCTTTCCTCTTCCTTTTCCTTCTCCCTTTAAATTTTTTTTTTATTATTTGTATATCTCTCTTTCAGGGGAGAGGTTAATCATCATCATCATCATAATGTAGGGGAACAGGGTGAACAGTTGGATGAGATATGAAAACGAAGCACCATATAGATGTGGGTGTAACGGGCTCAGTGACTTGTTTACACTTATGCAGTCACCAAACAACAGAGCTAGGCCTTAGATCGGGAGTTCCAAAAATGAGCAGGTTAACTTCCTTGGGGGACTAGGAGCATGGATTCTGGAAGGCCAGCGTACAGAGATCCAGGTCTAGGATGAAAGGTACTTGTTTAGGTAGGGCGAAGCAAGGCAATAGCAGTGACTGGCAGATGATAAAATAGCTTAAGTGGACATCTGAATATCTTCACTTCAGCTCTTCCAAAGAGTTCCCTCAAGGCCACTTTCTTCTGGTAATTAGGTCAAAAGTTGGACTCCTCCACATGTCAGTGACCATCTTCTCTGGAAAGTCTGTAGTGTCTACAAGGAGGAAGCACTGATTGAAGAATTTTTCAAATTCCGAGGTAGCCACTTCCTAATAATCCCTTTCTGTTTTGCCTCTTCCATTTAAGGAAAGAAACACAAAACCTAAGAATCAGCAAGAGGCCCAGGATCCCACCTCACAGTCTCCTAAAGGAACCTTTGCTCTTGTCACCATTTCTGTTATAAGGGTAGAAATACCCCTCCCCCAACCCAATGAGGAATATGAGAGAAATTACATGCCATATCTTTTAGGAGGTGGAGAGAGAAGGATCACCTCCATACCATCATGAAGCACCGAATAGAACTTTGTGGACTTCACAGACACTACAGAAGGAAGAGGATGGGAGTAACACAGAACAAGAATAGTCCAGAATAGCAAGCATCAGCCTACCTCATTGGAAGAAATTCCAAAGATCTATTTGAGTATTTGAGAGATAGATGAGTGGGGCTCAAAATTTAGTAGGAATAAGAGACTGACAGGCAAAAGACATGGATCCAAATGGAGACTTAAAAATAAAATCTTAAATAATGAGTGAGTCAAAGAACAAATCATAGAAACAATTAAATGACAATTATGAAACAAAATATGGAAATTTCCAGGATGTAGTTAAAGCAGTTCTCAGGAGGATAACACACACACATATATATATATATATATATATATATATAAACATACATTAACAAAATAGAACAAGTGAGGATTAATGAACCAAATGTGGATTTTTTTAAACAAATGCTTTATTAACTTCTGTTTTACATCATTCATTTCCACCAGATTTTGAGTTACAATCATTTTCCCCCCATTATTCCCCTACCCAACCTCCCAGAATAGTAGTCCCACAAGATATCACTTCCTCCAATCTGCTCTCTCCCATACCTTCTCCCATACCCCCATCGACTTTTCCATTAGAGGAAGGTGAATCTTTGTGTCCCAATGCCTGCACATCTTATCTCCCTATTACAAGCAAAAGAGTATTAATAATAGTATTTATATATATTTGAAACATTTAATGTTAAGACCTCGAATTTCAGATCCATTTCCTTCCTCCCTTGTCACCCATTCCCTCTTGGGAGATAAGTAATTCAGTATATGTTGTACATGTCTAGCTATGCAAAACATTATCATAGTAGATATATTGTACAAGGCTGCTTATAATTCCCTCCCACTCATCCCACCCCCCACCTGGTCCATTCCCTACATGATCCTGTCCCTCTTCTATAGTGGGTACTTCCAACCTCCCCTCACCCCAAGGATGTCCTCCCATCCATCATCCCTCCTCTCATCCCCCTTCCCCCTATCCTGCTGCAGGTTGAGATATCCCATTTAGTATGTATGTCATTTTCTCCCTGAACCAAATTCAATGTGAATGTGGTTTTGCCTTTTTAGCCTTCCTTATTCTCCCCCTCCTTTGCAACCACTTCCCCTTGCTTCTTCTACATGGGATAGTTTACCCTACCCTGTCTCTCCCCATCTCCTCTTGCCACTTTCCTCTCTCACCTCATAATTTCATCCCTTGAGTACTCTCCCTTCCCAACAAATTCAACCTATGCCCTCTATCCATATATAACTGTAACCATATACACATACATTCACATATGTATTCATATGACCACACCCCCTTCTGCCATTATTTTCATAGTGAGAAAGATATCATCAGTCACAGATATTGCTTTTCCATATACGAATGTAAATAGTTTAACTTTGATAAGTTCCTTTTGATTTCTTTTCCCTGATTACCTTCTCAGGCATCTCTTACTTCTTGCGTCTGGATGTCAAATTTTCTATTCAACTCTGGTTTTTCCTCAAGAATGCTTGAAAGTCCTCTATTCCACTGAATGACCATATTTTCCCCTGAAACAAAATACTCAGTTTTGCTGGGTAGGTGACCCTTGGGTTCATTCCCAGTTCTTTTGCCCTCTGGAATATCATATTCCATGCCCTTCGATCCCTCAGTGTAGAAGCTGCCAGGTCCTGGGCTATTCTGATTGTGTTTCCACAATATTGAAATTGTTTCTTCCTGGCTGCTTGTAGTATTTTCTCCTTGATCTGGGGATTCTGGAACCTGGCCATAATATTTCTGGGAGTTTTCTTTTTGGGATCTTTTTCAGGAGGTGATCTGTGGATTCTTTCAACCTCTATTTTGCCCTCTGGATCTAAAACATCAGGGCAGTTTTCCTTGAGAATTTCTTGAAGGTGATTTCTAGGTTCTTTCTTTGATCATGGCTTTCAGGTAGTCCAATATTTTTTAAATTGTCTCTCCTGGATCTATTCTCCAGGTCAGTGGTTTTTCCCATGAGATATTTCACATTGCCTTCTAATCTTTCGTTTGTTTGGATCTGCTTAACAGTATCTTGATTTCTCATAAAGTCATTAGCTTCCATTTGCTCCAGTCTAACTCTGAAGGAATGAATCTCCTCAGTGAACTTTTGAGATTCTTTTTCCATCTGGCAAATTCGACTTTTTAAGGCATTCTTCTCCTCATTGCCCTTTTGGTCCTCCTTTGCCATTTGAGTTAGTCTATTTTTTAAGGTGTTGTTTTCCTCAGTCAGGCTGTTGACCCTCATTTCATACTTTTCCTGCATCCTTCTCATTTCTCTTTCCAATTTTTCCTCCACTTCTCTTATTTGATTTTTAAAGTCCTTCTTAAGTTCCTCTATGGCCTGCAACCCGCTCATGTTTTCCCCTGGGGCTTTTGGAGCAGGACTTCTGACCTCACAGTCCTTTTCCTGCTCTATGCCCCCAAAATAGGAGTCTAGGGTTGCATTTTTCTGTTTCCTTTGCCTTGGCATGTTGCCACTTAATTGCTTGACTTTTGGGCTTGTTGCCACACTATGGCTTTAAGGCCAGATAGAGGAATTTTCGTCCCGAAAGTGTGGGGAGCAACTTCCGTTTCTGGCAAGCTGTAAACCCACCCACAACTTCCACCTTAGATCACAATCCAGATCCAGGGAGGTTAAAGCAAGAGCGATTACCCCCCAAGACTGATCACTGGATCTCCCTATGATTTGCAGGGTGGGAGCTGGAGCCGCCTCTGAAAACTACCAAATGGTGTGTCTCCTCAGAGGCTTCTAGCCCCCAGGGGAGGGAGCTGATGCATTCCCCAAATACAGGTCCCAAAGTCCATAGGACACTAACCTCTTACTTTGTCCTAGGCATGTCTATGTTGATAATTCTGGAGTCGCCACAGCTCCTGGTGTTCTGGGGTTCCTCCAGCCGGCTGGCCCTGCTGCCCTGGGGCTAAAACCTCGGCTCGCGCGGACCTGGGCTGGGCTCCGCGCTCTGCGCGCTGCCAGGTCCCAGACCTCTGAGCTGGTCCTTCCTGCAGGGCTGCTGGGCTGTCCTCAGTGGGAGGTTAGCTTCTCTGTGTCATTCTGTGGGTGCTTGGGCTCCAGAAGTTGTTCAGAGTCCCCTTTTACATAGTTTGTGGGGAATCTGGGGGCAGAGAGGCTTGGACGAGCTGTTTCTACTCCGCCATCTTGGCTCCGCCCCCCTGGATTTTTTTTTAAATTAGAAAATCCACGAGGGGAAAAAACTTAGAATTATCAAAGAAGAGAATATATTAAAAATTAGAAAAATACACTGAAAACAAAAAACCCTATAGAAATGATAAGTAATACTAAAATATGGTTCTTTGATAAGACTAACAAAATTGATGAACCAATTAGCTAAATCAAATTAGCAACACTGGAAGAAATAAAAGGAATTATCAGAACCTGCTATGCACAGTTAAAGCTACAAAACTAAGAATATAGATCAATAGAGCAATAGCTTCAAAAACTGTTGTTGTGTTTGTCCTTCATTTTCAAAGAGGACCATGGCATCAGGGAATGATGACATGACTTGCAGTTGACTTTGATTTAAGAGGGCTGTGCAAGGTCACCATCTTCATTTTTTCCTCCAGAACCATGTGGATCCAGTGACCTGATATTCTCAGGATGACTGAAAATGTCTTAGCCTAAAAGGGCCAGGCCACATTGCATTCTGGGTCATCTCCAGTCATCCTGAGAATATCAGATCACTGGATCTAGATGGCTCTGGAAGAGAAAGTGAGGCTGGTGAACTTACACAGTCCTTCCTCACTCAAATCAAAGTCAACTGGAAATTATGTCATTTTCCTGATGCCATGGTCCTCTTTGAAAATGAAGGACAAACACAACCTGTGAGTAGACCAAGCTGCCTGAAAGGGGACCCAGCTAGTTGAGTAACTCAGCTCATCTTCTCCCTCTCCCTCTCCTTCTCCTCCTCTCCAAAGGAAGGTAAATTTTGATGACCAGAAGCTGCCCATTTAACTTAGGGTTTATTGGCTAGCTAGCTAGCTTCCTTCCTTCCTTCCTTCCTTCCTTCCTTCCTTCCTTTCTCTCTTCCTTCCTTCCTTCCTTCCTCTCTTCCTTCCTTCCTTCCTTCCCCAAACCTTCACCCCAGTTCACTCTGAAGCTCATACACTCAACCTCAATAGGTCCCTGTCCAAGCAACACTTAATGGCTGCATTTTGGGCCCTCCTGGATTAGAGTGAATGTCAATGGTAACTGTTTCTCCTTGGAACAGCAAGCCCGAGGGTCTTCCCCTCCCATCTTGATTTTTTCTTTCTTCTTTCTAATTAAAGGGGCAACCCCTTGACTCACTTTTTAAAGAGGCCAACCCACTGAATAGGCATTACCTCTCTCTCTACTTGAAAAGACCTTGGCCTGGAAGGGCCAGGGTCTCCCATTGCAACCTCAAAAATAAAAAATACCCAAACTAACAGAAGACCAAATAGAGATTTCAAATAATCCCGTGTCAGAAAAAGAAAGAATTCCCAGCAAAGAAACTACCAAACTACCCTTATGGATTCATCAATATGATAGAATTTGATAGAATTCTTTCAAACATTTAGAGAATAATCTCAAAAATTGATAAATGACTAAGAGAATGAACTACATTACATTTGGAAATTTTTATGATGCTTTTAGTTCTCTAAGCTACTCCCTGCTGTACCTTTTTGAAATTTCCTTCAATTACATGTTTTAAAAGTTTTCATCTTTTTTTTAAGTTTTGAGGTTCAAATTCTATCTCTTCCTTTCTCCCTCCATGAGATGGTAAGCAATATGGGTTATTGCATGTGCAATAATGCTAAACATTTCCATATTAATCATTTTGTACAAGACAGAGAGGAAGTAAGAAAGGAAAGAAGGAAGGGGAAGGAAGGAAGGGAGGAAGAGAGAAAGGAGGAAGGGAGAAGGAGGGGAGGAAAGAAGAGGAAGAGGAAGAAGAAGAAGAAGAAGAAGAAGAAGAAGAAGAAGAAGAAGAAGAAGAAGAAGAAGAAGAAGAGGAGGAGGAGGAGGAGGAGGAGGAGGAGGAGGAGAAGGAGGAGGAGGAGGAGGAGGAGGAGGAGGAATGGAAGGAGGGAAGGAAGGAAAGAAGGAAGGAAGGAAGGAAAAATAATATGCTTTAGTCTGTATTCAGATATCAGTTCTTTTTTATCACAAGTCCTTTGGGATTATCTTTGATCACTGTATTACTGAGAACAGCTAAGTCATTCACAATGTACAAGTTCTTGTACAATATTGCTGTTACTGTGTACAACATTCTCTTGGTTCTGCTTATTTCAGTTTGTATCAGTTCATGTAAGTCCAGGCTTTTCTGAAATTATCCTGCTTGTTGCTTCTTATAGTACAGTATAGCATTCCATTATATTCTTATACTTCAACTTGTTCAGTCATTTTCCAGTTGATGGGTATCCCCTCAATTTCCAATTTTTTAGCCACTGCACAAAAAGCTGCTATAAATATTTTTGTATCCTTTTCCCATCTTTTGATTTCTTTAAGGTATAGACCTAGCAGTGGTATTTCTGGATCAACAGATATGAACAGTTTTATAGCCCTTTGAGTATAGTTTCAAATTGCTTTCCAGAAAGATTGGATCAGTTTCACAACTCCATCAAATATGCATTAGTATCTCAGTTTTCCCACATTCCCTTCAACATTTATCATTTTCTTTTTTTGTCATATTAGTCAATCTGTACATGTTTTTATGTATTTTTAATACAAGTATCTTCCTAGAAGTTCTATAGGACTGTGAAACTTGGAGGACCACAACCTCTGAAGTTTGAGATGTTCTAAATAGCAATAGAAAGACATAGGGTGAGTCCAGCAAACTATGACATAGTTTCATGTTCTAGGCTGGTCAAAAAGTATATTAAAGGAAATCAAGGCAATATCTAACTGGTTAAAGAGATGTCTTGGGTATGTGCCAACCACAGGACAACAGTCTTTGTTTTGCACTGATACCCACTGTCCAAGAAATGAGACTTGTATGATGCTTAGGGTCAGATCTGAAGAAATTATTATTTATGAATTTGCAAGCAGTCTGATGCTTATTTGCAAGGAGAGATCTAAGGCATCCTTTAAAACTGCCAAGATAAAGCTAGCATAAATACTGATATGAAAATCCAAATTATTCTAAGAGCTCACTTTGGGTTAAATATCAGTATAGGAGAATTTAACACAGTAGAATTTTTTTTAATTGCTAAAAAGTCTGGACCAAGCAAAATATAACTCACTATCATAAACTTTTCCAACAGACAACGTGATTAATTGTGTGACTAATTATTATAATGTTTAGAACAAGCAATTTTTGATTCTAGGATAAGTGATCTTTCCCCTCCTATCCCAGCTGCACATATATAATCTTTAGCTATTGGGTTTGAAGCTTGCTTAATTTCACTTGTTTTTTTTAATGCTTTTAAAGCTTTAAACTGCACTAAGACTTTTGGGACAGCGTGCGTGCGTGCCTGTGTGTGTGTGTGTGTGTGTGTGTGTGTGTGTGTGTGTGTGTAATATATTTTTAAATACATATCCCTCCTTAGGATTCTAGGGACAAAGTTCACCTATGTTCCAGGTGAGGTGTGAGGGTAGGGTCAAGAAGAGGATTGGTACAGGGGGATAGGAGTCAGAATTCCTGTATTACATCCCTTTCTAGCTAAAAGATGTAACTAGATAGAGGGGGGGCTTGAGCCAGTCAAGCAAACCTGTAGCCTTAGGGAAGCTAGTTACACTGGCAAGTAATAGGAGGACAAGGAGATGGATGGGAATGAACGTTGGGACCAATCCACTCATTTAAGAATTGAAAAAAATATCCCAAAGTATGACAACCAAGGTCACACAGTTATTAAGTATTAAAGTCTGAATTTGTGATGTGATGGCTATAATAATGGCCTTGGAATCAAGAAGCCCTGAGTTCAAATCTCATCTGTGATACTTATTAGGATGACCATTGACAAGTTACTTCACCTTAAAGCCTCACTTTCCTCAATGGAAAAATAGAGATAATACCCTAGGGACTCTCTTATGTGCTTGGATTTATATCCCTAGCACTTATCAGTTCATGGCACATAGTAAGTACTTAATAGGTGTTTTATTCCTCTAAAAGCAAACAAAAAAACAATAAAGTAAAAAAAAAGCCTAGGGGAAGGTGACGGGTCCTGCACTGTACCTGTACACAAAGTCTACTACCACTTGGTGGTAGGTGCCAAAGCTAGTGTTCCACTGGCAGACTTTTGAGGACCCAGGATCATTTGTACTCCACAGTTAGGCACCACAGTAAAGGAAATCAGTAAAGGAAATAACCATGACATTCAAAGATCTCACATAATCTGGCTCCAACCCACCTTTCTAGTCTTATCTCTTGCTACTCCCCATGATAACTTACTAACCAGACTAGACTTTTTCTAAATTCACTTCTTGTCCCACTTTCTGCTGTCTTCTCATGACTTGCATCATTCTACCCTCCATGCTTTGAATGGGACTCTTCTCAACCCAGCTCCATTTTTTCAAGGATCAGATGGGGTGATACCTCCAGATTTCTCTTACCATCCCTTCCCTTCTCCAAATGAAGGTAATCATTACCTCTTCAAATTTCTCTTAACACTTTACTTGAATCTCTCTGAACCTCTGTTTCCATATCTGTAAAATGGGAAGAATCATATTTATATCATCTATCACAGTGAAAATACATGGCTAAACTATAAAGTAGTATATACATATGAGTTACTATAATAATTATTATTTTATGTCATTATTCTTATCTGTTTTTAATGGGGTTCAGATGAAACAATATTGGACAAGTTTCCACCCTCCCATTTTCCTCTTATGTTCAATGTTTTATGGATTACCCAAGTGAATAAAATAACTGGTATACATCCACCCTCCATAGGTTACCTGGAAGAATCCCTCAGTACAATCTCAATAGCAGACAGGGCCAGGTTGGTACAATTCTCATCCTATTCCTCATCATTTTTCACTGTGACCCAAGTCCCTACATTTTGAAAGCTTATTGCTCCAGGAAGCTTCAAGATTATGGACAATTAGGATAGCAGCAATTATGAAAATCATTGTTTTTAAGTATTTACAAATCAACTTCACATCTGGACAACTGTGGGTAACATGAAAATTGTCCGTTCCCAGCACAGTTCTCCAGGACTTTTGAAGCATCTTCATAGTTGTGGCATAGGGATTGTTTGTCTATCAGTCCATGAAAGATAACAAGCTTCTGATGTATGATGGAAGACACCAGGTCATGACTTGCTAGGTATTAAATGTTTTCAGGCTGTAGTGATATTTTATACTGTTTATCAGTTCTTTATAATTATTATTATTTTATTACTCAAGAATTGTGTTCGATAATATGCAAATGGATAGGCCTACCATGACATATTAACAAGATGAAATAGTATATAATTATTAAATGATAATCTCACGGATTATGTCAATGTTAAACACATATTAATGTATACATACTACATGTATGCATTATACATATAAATCATAGTCTATAGTATAGGAAATTTTAATATCACAATAATATGACATAGACCAATAACCTCATTTTAAAGGTAGGGCAATTGAGGACCAGATAAGTGGTGACTTATCCAAAGTTACATGGGTAATAAATCCAAGTCTTTTGACTGAGGAAGAAGGGTTTATACACACAAACTTGCATGTCTATACCCACACAGTGTATTCAACTAAATAGTAACCATCTGAAGCACCCAGGGTATGGCAATACCATAACAGGTTGGTGGGAGGAATATGTATAGTCTTCCTGGACCTTCATTCAAATCTAACTGTATTAGCCACTATCTCCTGTGTGTAATTAGTAGGCCTAATATCATCGGTAAATAATTAGTAAAAATACAACAAATGTTAAGTTAAAGTTAGTAATTCATTTTAAGTTGGTATTTACAATATTCTAAAATGCTGAGAGGATTGAAAAACATAAAAAATTGATGTAATTATGAGACTATTGTTTCCTGGGAAATAGAAAGGTATTCAAGATATTGCAGGAGAATCCTGATTAATGTGGTATTCTCCATTGGTTTTCCAGCAAAACTCTGGGCACAAAAACCACTTTAAAGTTGGTATCATTTTTGAGAAATGAAAATTACTCTAGGCAGGGGTATGCCAGTAAATGTTTTAACAATCAGCTTTCTAAAACCATACGCACATGACATACTTTTCAATTTAATCTGCATTATTTACATTTTCTTCATCACTTTCTTAAATGTAGACAATCAATAAAACAATAAACCAAGTCCTGATTTGTAGTATTCACCAACTTTCATGATGTAAATACGTACCTTGAAAATTTAACAATCAGTTCTGCCTATATAAGCTGGCTCCAGAATACCCCTGGCTCTAGAGGGAGTGGTGGGATTTGGGGGAACAAAATGGTCACCTGGTCCGACTAAACAATGGCCAAAATCACAATGACATTCCATGAAGCAAAGCAAAGGAATCAAAGGATTGGGCATGACAATGTTGTGGGGATTAACAGAGGCTTGACAGGACCAAGCTCTAAGGTTAGGCAAACATTTATTAAAAGCCTACTATGTGCCAGACATGCACATAACATAAAAAAAGTACAGGGACAGATAGGTGGCGAAGCGAATAGAGCACTGGTCCTGGAGTCAGGAGGACCTGAGTTCAAATCCAGCCACATACACTTAACACTTACTAGACCTTAGGCAAGTCACTTAACCCCAATTGCCCCTCCAAAAAGCAACAAAAAAGAAAGAGAGAGAGAGAGGGAGGGAGGGAGGGAGGGAGGGAGGGAGGAAGGAAGGAAGGAAGGAAGGAAGGAAGGAAGGAAGGAAGGAAGGAAGGAAGGAAGTAAGGAAGAAAGGAAGAAAGGAAGAAAGGAAGAAAGAAAGAAAGAAAGAAAGAAAGAAAGAAAGAAAGAAAGAAAGAAAGAAAGAAAGAAAGAAAGAAAGAAAGAAAGAAAGAAAGAACAGCAGAAGAATCCCTAAGTAGGGGAAGGGCCCCCATTCAGAGGATTTTAGATTAGCTAGGCTTAGTATGCAAAAAGATACCTATGAAGGGGAAACTGGTTATCAGAAGAAATAGAATAAAATAGCATTTACTATTTGCCAGGCACTATATTAAGAGCTGAAGCTAGAAACAAAAAAGGCAGTCTCAGCTCTCACACTCTAATTTGAGGAAAAAGTATATTTAAAAAAGTTCAATTAAATCAATGGAAAGGTCAAGAAATCTTAAGGATACTGCAAAGGGAAAGATGGCCAAACCTAAAGGTCTTTAGGGTATATAAGTAGGTGAAATGACAAAGTCAAGGGTCTGGAGGACACAAAGGCAGGGCAGATAGATGGCAAGGCCTACTGGTCCTCCATCTCACTGGAAATAGTAGAAATAGATGGTGATTCTCATCTCATCTAGTGTGCGCAGTCAAGCAGACCAGATTAGTTGTGGGTGTCTTGAGCCTTGGTGAAGAAGGAAAAGGAGAGTGAAAAGGAGCAAAAGAGTTAATTTATTGATAAGGAGTAAGTGAGAGAAAGGAACTTCAAGGAAAAGGAGAATGTATGCATGAGCCATCAAAGACAAATTCTTAAGAATTAAGGACAGTAGAAGTTTGTCGTAAGCCAGAACTCAAAAATAAGGCAGATGATGATTTGTACAGGTCAGATTGCAATAGGAAATGACACAAATATGGAAAAGTTATAGGAGAAGTGGTGAGAGGTAGCCTCACTCCCCCACCTTTTCCCTACTCTATCATCACTGTTTCTCAGGTAACTTGTCAAGGAAAGCAGCTACTAGTGCTCTAGAACTATGGAGTTCTCCCACCTTCCCTCCTTTGAGTAGTATCTAAGTGGCTGCCATTTGAAGGATGAGCTGAGAGCCCTTTGTTGGGACAAGGCTCTCATCTGGGATGGAGTTATTGGAGTTTTGGGGGCAACATCAGATAAGAGACTAGGACTATCTATGGGGAAAGAGGGACAAAATTATATGTTTATGCTCCAACTCAAGGTCCAGTGGTATAAATCATTCACACTCTACCAATAAGATGGATTAACCATTTCCTCTTTAATCCCTCAGTCATTTTTAGGTCATACAATTCTACTACTAGCTATTGTTGTGAACACATCATGGAGTGTCACTATCTTAATTCACTAATGATGAATCTGACCTGAACACCACAATTCATCATTTTTATTTGTATCAGCAAAAGCTGAATTAAGGACAGTAGCAGGGCAACCAACTGCTCGCTCCCAACTGATGTTTTGCTAAGACCTGTAAAAACATGGGCAGCCTCCTCCTTCCCAGTTTGCAGAGATCCACAGTGAGCAACTAGAGTTCCATTTATGCCCCTCTAAAGTTGAATGGCTATTCTTTTCTCATGTGCACATGAAGGAAAGGCATCTTCCTACAACAGACACCCAACATACTACCTCATGCCATCTCTTCTTCACTTCCTAATTGTAGACAATTAACATATTTCTCTCGAGCACTAACAGGGTGTTAAGTGCCCCTTCTAATTGCCTAGCTCAAAACATTTCCTGGGGAAGAAAAGACATTCTGAGAATTATTTTAAACTTGCAATCAAATACTGCCCCACAAGAGCTATTTCTTCTTTTCACAAAACCAGGTTCCTCATTCCATTTCCTGTCTTTAAACGTGGGTGGCCAGGTCTCTATCATATTCCTTTGTTCCAATTGGCTGTCTCCTTACAGTCTTGGCTCAGGCTATGCTGCTTTTATCAACTATTTTTAACCTTGCTGACCTAAACCACAGTTTTCTCTTATGTTTCAATTGGGTTTATCTGGCTCTGATCAATCTTTACTGAATATGTCATTAAACTTTTCCTTTTTATCTATTTTGTTTTTTAGTTCTAGGAAAGTCAAATTTTGGTTCTGGTTTTCTATGCAAGTGTGTGGAGAGGGACAGGAATAACGAAAGAAAATTGAGAAACTGATTTAGAGGAGAAGAAGAGCTGTCTGCAGAGAGAATTGGGTTTAAGCAGGGCACTTAGGGACACCTCCACTGCCATCAAGAGGAGTCATAGCAGAAAAAGCCAGAGAAAACTTTGTAAGTCAAATCATCTCAATCATTTTCTTTCTCCATATAAATGATAATATAATTTCCCGACTTTAATAAAATCAAGTTATTTAACCATTAGCTTAGCAAATACATGGTTCCTCTAGCTTATACTTTCTCCAGATTCACTCAAGTCAAATTTGATAATTTTTCCCTGTGATCTGAAGCTTTGATTATGCACAGTCACCAGAATGTCTACCTTGCCTATAACCTACATATAGACTACTTTTATCCCCCCACAGGATAAGGAGATAAAGTCCCTCTTTTTACCCAGCACAGTGGTAAGGAACTTGTCCGTTTTTATGCTTTTCTAGGTTTTGAATAATTTCAAAAGATTTCACTTGAGAGCCTCCAGAGAAGGAGGGAACTTCTGTGCCCCACAGAGAACTGCTTCCAAACTAGAAGGGTGTGTCCCATAGCTTTTACCTGGGAGCAATAATGATCTTGTCAGGCATTTTAGTGAGACCAGCCCAGGATTTTGGGGTGGGGATACTGACTGGTTATACGTACCTTCAGTCCTTCCTTCTCTGGAAGGCAGAAACATCTCAAAGCCTGCATGTAAGAACATCTACCAAGATATATATTTTTTTTAATTAGGCACCAGAAGAGGGGGGGTGGGAAGGAAAAGAAACAGAAGTCTAAAACGTAACTCCCTGAGACTTGGATGTAAGAGCAATCAGAAGCAATGGACTGGTTCCTGTACAGAACCGCTGCTGTTCTGTTCATTTTAGGGGTAAGTAGAACTATTTTTTAAATCAATAAAATTTGTCCGTATAGCTAGTGGGACCAATTTTGGAAGAGGGGACTTAATGCTATAGCCTGAATTAATAGTTCATGTTAATTACTGGGAAGATTTTTATAAGTCACATTTACAAATTAAAGTTGTTGTTTTTTTGTTTTTTAAGATTGTGCCGATGCCTCACTCAGGGGCCAGTCTTTCATTTTACACCTCAAGATAGTAACATACCAAAGACATGTTGGATTTTGAAAATTCTTAGCACTGGCTAACATGTCTAATGATTAAAATTTTGAATACTGGTGTAGGTGAATCTTTTCAATTATCAAAGCACTGACATATTCTCTCTCTCTCTGTCTCTGTATGTCTCTCTCTGTCTCTCTCTCTGTCTCTCTCTCTGTCTCTCTCTCTCTCTCTCTCTCTCTCTCTCTCTCTCTGTCTCTCTCTCTTCCCTCCCTACCCCCAACAACCTGAAGATAATACATTGCCAAATTTTAATCAAGGAAATAAAACAGGACAATTCATTCTGTACATACAAATATATGTAACTACTCACTTCTGTAAAATGAGGAGGTTGGATAAGATAAACTCTTAAGACCCCTTCTAGTTGTAAATCTCATGATTTCAATTACCCTCCTGGAATCGCAGCATGGTCAGAGCATAGTCTTGATGCTTGCATAAATTTTCTTGAAAGTCCAAGTGTCTCCAGGGGGGAGAAAAGCGATTTTGTTATATTTGATGGTTTCAATAAAAATGACAGTACAGAAGATTTATAAGTGATGAGACATGTTAAAGAACTGTTATAATTAAAGGGTTATTGTATAATTATTACTATGGCTTTTCTCACTAGTGCAAGGTCAGTTTGGCATAGTGGAAAACCATTAGACTTGGGGTCAGGAGACCTTGGTTCAAGACCTTGCTCTGTTCAGACACTTTCATCTCTGTGACTTTCAGAAAGATACAACCTGAGTTTGCTCATCTGCAAAATAGGAATAGTATATAATATATAGAAATAGTAATAATATATACTAGTACCAGCACTCCCTACCTCGCAGAGTAGTTATGAGGAAAGCACTCTTGGGAACTTTAGACCTATTGTTATTATATCCTGCTTCCAACACCTGTGATCCCTGCCACAAGTCTGCACTTTCCTGGGCCTCAGCATCCCCCTTCATAAAACAAAGAGGTTGAATTAGAGCCTCTGAGGTCTCTTTCAGCTCTAGATTTATGATCCTATATTCCCAATGACTGACATGAAAAGTCGGAATGTTAGGATAAAAATGTTGAAAATTTTTGAATATTAGATTGTTGTCTAATTTGAAGAATCATAGAATTTGAGAATTGGAAGGGACCTCAACAACCATATACTCTAAACATTTTAATTTATTGAAAAATCAGTTTTTCTTTTTAAAAAAAACTTAGGAAAATGGAACAGTTCTTTCAAGTTACAAGAGAACAATGATTTTCACTGGGAGTTTTATTTTTTAATGTATATCACACTATGTAAATTCCTCACTAAAAAACAAACAAAATGTGGTTCATCCTTTATAGCATATTAACAATAGCTTCTTGGAAATTTTGTCCATAAAGTATATACTTATTTCATATTTTGAAAAACGCAGCAAAAACACTAATGTCTTTCACAGAAAGGTTAAAGTAATCCCAAAAGGCAGGTGCCAGCTAAATTATCCTTGAACTTGGCAGGAGACGGCATTTTGGTTCATATTTGTTTCTACTTGCTTAACTTGGGTCTGGAATGTTGGTTCTGTTTAATAACAAGTTAGGTCTTTGATTCCAATGAATGGCGGTTAGCTAAAATGGAGCTGATGGATCAAACTGAACTGCCACTTGAACGAATTTAATTACAAATGAACTTTATGAGCTGGTAGTGTGTCTACTTTAAATGGGTATTATTCTAAACATCAGTCCCATTTCATTACTCTTTCACAGAACTGTTGGATTTGTTCATTTTGTTTTGTTTTTGCAGGGGAAAGGGAGGCCAATTGGGGTTAAGTGACTTGCCCAAGGTCACACAGCTAGTAAGTATGTCAAGTGTCTGAGGCTGGATTTGAACTCAGGTCCTCCTGACTCCAGGGCCAGTGCTCTATTCACTGTACCTCCTAGTCACCCCAAAACTTTTGGATTTGTTAATGGAGGAAATGGGAGGGGAAATCCCTCAATCCCTCATATTATAATGGCATTGAGGCAGCTGGTGTTACAGTGGACTGAGTGCTGGGACTGGAGTCAGGAAGATCTGAATTCAAATCTGGCCTTAGATAACTTACTAGCTATGTGACCCTAGGAAACCTCTGTTCATCTTAGTTTCCTCAAATGTAAAAATGGTGGGTAATAATATCCCCTAGTTTTCAAGGTTGTTGAGAGGACCAAATGAGAGGCTCAAAAGTGCAAAAAGTGCTTAGCACAACACCTGGCACATAGTAGACACTATATATATGCTTGTTCTTTTCCCCTTAAAATATGCCATATGAATGGGAATAAATACTAGTATCAAAAATTAGTATAAAATTGTTTCTTTTCATATTTCCCCCTCCAGTTCCATGTAAATTCAGTTCAATTAGTTATTTCTCATCATGGATGCAGCAAATTAAACTTTTCTCTCAGTCCTTTCCATAATGAATTTTATAACTCCATTGGTAGTTTATTTTTATTTATGCAGTTTTTCTGGTTGATTATATGTTTTCATTCTATATAATAAAATTTCTACTCTGTAATAAAATCACCCTGGTAATTTAATAATCCTTCAATTTCCTCTTCAAAACCCCCCTAAAAATCAACTTCCCAGAATCATATGTTGTCCGCATTGTTCTTCTATGGAAAGAGGCTTTCAGAGTCTTCAGTATATCTCAATGAATCTCACCAGTTTTTATCTTCCATTTATGTTCAACCCAACAAACATCAATTTAACAGGTTGTATCTAGAAAACTATGACAGGTGCTCAGAGATATGCAATGTTTAGATAAGATTTGGTCCCTGCCCTCACAGAGTTTATAACCAGGTTCTACTTAGCAAAAATTACTTTCTCTTCACAGTCCTTTATTGAATTTTCTCTAAGTATTTTATTTTAGAAAAGTTGTCTAATTCCCCTTGATATCTTAATCTGGAATTAAATTATTTTCTTTAACTTTTAAACAATTTAAAGGCATTGTGATCTTACTGTTTTACTCAGTTTCATTCATTTTATCATATATGTGTATTTACATATATAATTACATATACATATGTACATATACATATATATTTTAACTAAGTAGTAAAGATGTCAGAAATAATGAGTAAATGATCTTAGTCATAAATTCAGTGGTTACTTAAAGCAGTGCTACAAAATATTCCCATGAATGAAAACAGATAAAAAGTCAAAAAACACAGCCTTTAAACCTACCTAACATGACATACATGTTTAAATACAGAAAGTGCTCAATATGATAATTCTCGCCATACATTTTCTATCAACTTCATTATGAATTCTGTTCATTACTAAATAGATTCCAAGGCATTCTATCTTTCTGCATAACAGAATAAAGTAGTAACAATCTACACAAGGAAATATTGTCTACACTGCTGTGAAGTTATTCCAGAATTTGTTGAGTGATATCTTCCCCACTTAAAAACATTTCTTAGGCTTAGCAGTATCCCTGTGATGATCCCCTTTTGTGAGACATCAACTGGCCACACAAAGACATGTTTTATTGTTGACTCAGCTCATTGATAGAGCTAGACATATCAAATGCTTTTTCTACTCTTTGAGGATAAAAAGGAAATCTGTTACAGATTAAATCAAATCTGTTAAAGAGAATCCTGAGCAACTGGCTTTAGAGGCTGAGAAAAATTCACAAGAGGCAAGGAAAGCTTATCAGAAAAATTTTAGTCAATAAACATTTATTAAGTGCTTACTCTGGGCAGGAAACAAAGCTAGCTATGACATTAGGCTACAATCTCATGGCCAAGGACTAAAGAAAATGAATGCAAACTCAAAGGAAGTGATCAAGTAGTAGTTCAATAAACCTAATCTACTCAGCTTTCATTTGGATTCTTTTGTTTCTATGAGAATTTGTATTTGTTGGTAATACGGGGTTCATCTCCTGTTGACTGAGAAGCTTGTTCTTGTATGGGGAGTTACTAAAACTTTCTGTGGATGAATGTGAAGGTGGAAAAGGGTGTGGTGTGGTAAAGGTGGGAGGGGCCCAAAAGAGCCAGTTGAATTTCTGCAGACCTAATGATTTTTTTCAGTTACTTGTTTCCATCTACAAGGAGCTATTCCAAATCAGGGCAGAACCCAACATCTGACTACACAAAGGCAAATTTTTTCAACCTAATAAAAAAGAAAATATTTTTAACTCTAGCGGGAAAAAATCTTTATTTCCTGGATGTCAAGCATATTGACCCATAGAAAGTGAAGATTGTCTATCAGTTTGGTTCCAGCTCAATCTTTAGATGATATATGACCACCTGGAAAATTGTGCTCTAGTCTGAGCTCTGCTAATCTGTTTAATATATTTTTTAAAAAATTCTAGATTTAAATTATAAAAAGGACCTGATTTTTCAAACAATTTGGGCTATGAGGTTTACTTTTCCTGGAATATTTTATTGCTATTGATATCAGAACAATCAATAATCAGACACCCTTGGTTCCTATAACCTTGGCCTAATTGATACCTAAAACAAGGAAAATGAGAACTGAGATCAGTAGACCAGACTATCTAAGAAGTAAAAGTATCACAGCATCATACATAGGATCATGGATCTAGAGATGGGAGGAACCTTGGAGAGAATCTTACACCATGCTCATAGCTCCATTTCTAATGTAATCATTCATTCAGTGAGCATTCACCAAATACTACCTATTGGATGTCAGGCACTGTGATAGGTATGGGGCATAAAAAGAAAAAAAAATAAAATAGCATTTGCCTCCAAAGGGCTTAAAGTCTATTAGGGGGACAACTTTACACATACAAATATAGAAAAAAAGAAATACAAGGTAATTTCAATGGACAAGTACTAGCAACTGGGGTGGGATCTGGGGAATGGGGGAAAGGGAGTAAGAAAAAGTCTTACACAGGAAATGGTACCTGATACAAGTTCTGAAGGATTCTAAGAGGCAGAGGGAAGGAGAGTTGCCCTTCCAGGAATGTAGGATAATCTATGCAAAGATATGGAGAAGGGAAAAAAGAATGCTGTTTATGAGAAATAGCAAGAATTTAGCTGTCACATGAAGGATATGAATGGGAATCATCTATAATAACCCTAGAAAGGTAGGATGGGGTCAGGTTGTGAAGGTCTTTAAAGGTTTAAAAGTTCATATTTTATTCTAAAGATAAAGGAAGACATTGAAGTTTATGAAGCAACAAAGTGAAAACTAAAAATATTTGTCCAGCTACACATGCAACCATAGTGATAGATAATATGAAAATTAGTGTATGCTCAAAATGTGTTACAAAAAGTGGACATAGAATGTCAGTAGAGGCACCTATTAAAACTGTATTTCAGCACAGCTATTTCCATTTACAGAAGCTTATGCAAACTTTTGTCCCTTATTACAAACTAAAGTTTATCATGCCCTATTTTTAAGTGTCATCTTCAAATGAAAGATGAGTACAGACTTTTTCATCAATTATGCCAATATGGAATCTTTCCAATTCAATTCAAGAAACATTTGTTAAATTTTTCTTTTATAAAATAGAAGCCATGGTGCTAGATGTTGGAGAGGATACAGGGTTTACCTGAAACATAACCCCTTCCATCTTGGAACTTTCAACCGAGAAAAGAGATGACACATACACAAATAACTGTACTACAAATTGCCATTAATAAGTGAGGTGCTAAGAAAGTTCTGTATGATGTCCAAACATAAAAAAAGATGTTAAAATTTGAAGGAGTGGAGATGGTCTCCCTGAAAAAGCAGCATTTGAGTTGGACTTCAGTGGATGATTAGGAACTCAGCAGGTAGGGTGGTAGGTAGTACTGGGGCAAGAAGGTGGAGAAAAGGGAGTCCTAGGCATGGGGCATGGTGTTATCAAAGGCCCAGAGGTGGGAGATTAGAGAGCAAATTCAGGGGGTAACAAGCATTCCAGGCTGTAGTTATAGAATACATAGAGGAGAATAGTATAGTAAGTCTGGAAAAATAGAGATGTACTAGATAGTAGATGGTCTTATTTGGAGTAGTTTCAGAGCCTTCCATGGTGCTTTGCTTATCTTAGGTACTAAAAAATCTGCCATGTGAGTGAATGTAGTGGCTACAGAAGGTGTGATAATATAGTTTAGGAGCATTCTAAATGCTAGCAGAACTCCAGGCCCTGGGACAGTATGTCTAGCTTTTGCACTGTCTGTTCCCCATACCTAGGATGTAATCCTATCCTCCATCTGCTTCTTAGATTCTGTTTCCTTAGAATACTGCTGAAGAGGTGTCATCTACATGAAGCTTTTCCTGATTCTTCCCACCACTTATTAGTGCCACTAGTGCCCCTCTTCAAAAATTTTACCTTGTACTTAGTGTGTATTTTTATATGTACGTACTCATATATATTCAGGTATGTATTCAAGTACATACAGATATCTGTATCCACAGATGCCTATATGTATATATTCAATTAAAATATACATGTACATATGTGTATACACATATATGTATACATGTATATACCTATATATTTGTATACATGTACACACAAATACACACATGCTGGAGAAGAAAATGTCAAATCACTCCAGTATCTTTGCCCAAAAAACTCCAAACGAGGACACAAAGAATCAGACATGACTGAAACAACGAACAACAGTGTGTATATATGTGTGTGTATATATGTATATTGTATGTGTATTTATGCATATATTTATACACATATATATGTATGCATATTTATAGAGAGACACACTTTGTCTTTCCTGATAGATTGTGAGCTTCCTGAGGGCAGAGAGTGTTTCATTCATGTCTTTGTAACAATAATAAAAACCATAGCTAACATTTATACAGTGCTTTAGTATTTGCAAAGTGTTTTACATGTATTATCTCACTTTATCTTCACAATAGCCTTGTGAGGTAAGTGTTCTTGTTATCAAACCCATTTTACAGATGAGGAGGTTGAAGGTGATAAAAGGGCTAAGTGACTTGGCCTGCTAATAAGTGTCTCAAGGTAGGATTTGAGCTCAGGGCTTCCTGACTCTAAGTCCAACAATCTAACCACTATACCATCTAGCTACCTAATTGCTAGCTATATCTCCAGCACCCACCACAGTGCCTGACACATAGTAGGTGTTCAATAAATGCCTATCGATTGATTACATAGGAGATAAAGATTCATATTTTTAATGCAGGTCTAACCTTAAGGTTCACTGCCAGTCCAAGCTTAGCCAGAAAGACTGTCATATAAGCTTAAGATTACTCCAGTTTACATTTAATATATGACCCTTAAATGTCACTGTCCATCATTTCAGTAAGCATAGTGTTCAGCCAGAGCCATCAATTTACCAACAGGAAGTAAACCCAGGATATTCAATGTTCTCTTCTCTAAGGAAACTTTTCAGCCAAATTGCTTGAAGCACCATTGAAGAAATCCCTTAGCGTGCAAGTTTCTCCTCAGGGAGATATTAGGTAGGTCAAATGAGAAATATACCTTTGAATACTGTGATACTCATTGTGTTAAGTCAATGAGAATAGTAGAAATTAACTGTTTTACTTTATTAATTTAGAAACCACCTTTGTAAAACTTAGGGATGCCTGAGGTCAAAAGAAGAAAAAAAAACATGACTTTTTATTTAAGTGACAAATTATTTTGTGCAAGTTTTAATCCAGTTTAATATTTGGATAATATCCATCTAAAAATGAACCCAACATAATTTCATTAAAGCCACCACCACATCCAAAGCAACTGCATATAAAAGATATACATATGCTCAGTAATTAATCAGGGGAGATTCAATGACAAAATTGTGGATCATTAATTAGATTTTTTATAACTTTGTTCAAAGAAATTGTTCTTTCTTCATTTAATAAACTAAAAAATCATCCAATTAAGGAAACAGTTTAAGGAATGTAAAAATGAAAGGAGCATAGTATACTTTCCCTACAAAAAAAAAAAAAAACCTTAAAGGAAAGTAGTGCAAATATCATTTCCTTTTGCCAATGAGGAAACCACGATGTAAAGAAATTAAGTGACTTGTTCAAGGTCAAACAGCTAGTTTCAGAGAAAGTTTGGCTTAACCACGAACCTGAACTCAGGGCAGAGCTTGCTGCCTTCTGTTCTTTCCAATAAGATAGATGGAAGAAGTCATCTATTATCTGATGTTCTTTCTTTTAAAGTGCTCTGTAAAAATTTCTTATGAATGTAATTGATCTCAGAAGGAATTTTGCCACTAAAAACAGAGAGAAAAAGAAACACTTTGGAGAGGGGATCCCTCCCACTCCTCTGCATTGGGAAGTAATGAAGGGAATTCAGGACAATTATAATTGCATCAAATATAATATTAAGGCTATGCCAGGTATTTTAGATAGTATCTTATCCAATTGCCTCATTATATGGTTGAGGAACCTTGCAAAGAGATGTTAAACGAGATCAAAGAGACCGCTTTCTGACAGCCAGTACTAGAACCCATGGTTATCTTGCCATTGTTGTCCTTACAGCACATTGTCTTCAAGCCCTGATGGTGGATTCATGAGAACGTCAAATAGACTGTTGGCCTTGTTTTTACTAGAAATGGGACATGAAAGAAAAAGAAATAAATGTATGTATGGAAGGAAAGAAAGAAGTATTTATTAAGTGCTTACTGTGTGTCAAGTACTGTGCTAGGTGCTTTGCAAACATTATCTCATCTGAGCCTCAAGACAGCCCTGAAGCAGACAGAGGTTGACTTGCCCAGGTAGGAAGTATCTAAGGCCAGATATCAACTCAGGTCTTTCTGACTTCAGATCCAGCACCTTATCATGGCATCACTTAAAATGAAATTGAAATGTTCGAGGTTACCAGGGGTGGGGAACCTGCAACCTCAAGGAGACATGTGGTCCTCTAGGTCCTCAAGTGCAGCCCTTTGACTGAATCCAAACTTCACAGAACAAATCCCCTTACTAAAAGGATTTGTTCCATAAAACTTGGACTCAGTTAAAAGGCTGCACCCAAGGACCTAGAAAGCCACATGTGACCTCAAGGCTACAGGCTCCCTACCCTTAGACCATACTCCCATCAAGCTAATTCTTGACTGTAATACTGGTACTGTGAGATTCTATCTTTCAGGATGAGAAGCATCACTTTCTTTGGTGTGTTTCCAACCAAGGAATGATGACAAAGAAACTGGTTACTGACCCAAAAGAGTTAGTAAAACATTTAAATAAGCAAAGAACGTGTGATATTTCGCATTGCATAAGAAGACACTTCGGGGAGGAGGTGGTCTTTTGTTAGGGGGTGGGGCAGAGAGGTAGTACAGACCTATAACTTCTTCAATGTGGGAATTTGCTGGTGTAGAAATTCTGTCACCAATGAAGATAGGCAACTCCTTTCTAATTTATGGTCTCAGACAGTTGCCTGGGGGCATGGAGAGGGTAAATCCCCCACCCATGGTCCAAAAGCTAGGATGTATCAGAGGCAGGACTGAGTTTCAGGTCTTTCTGACTGTGAGGTCAGCCCTCATACTGTCTCTTAGTCAGAGATTTAATTTTTGCTGAATTTTATTTTCTTAGTTGTGATGCCAAATGTTTTTTCTAATCCAACTAGAATGTGCAAATGTAAATGTGTAAGCTTTGAGATTTGGAGTTCACACACTGAGTCACACTACTTCACACTCCTTTTGTGTAGGAAGGATTTATGGGCTCAACTTTGGGAATTTAAATGGAGCTAACAACTGATATTATACTGAATTTCTAGGGTACTATTACAAATTATTCTTTTTCTTTTTTGGAGGGGGGAAGGCAGGGCAATTGGGGTTAAGTGACTCAGCCAACGTCACACAGCTAGTAAGTGTGTCACGTGTCTAAGGTCACATTTGAACTCAGGTCTTCCTGACTCCAGAGCCAGTGTTCTATTCACTGTGCCATCTAGCTGCCCTGTAAATTATTATTATATGTCTTTTACACAAAAAGCAAATTGATACATTATAAATAAACAAATAAATTTAGCCTTCTTTGATTAAAGTCTCTTGATTATATTCATTTAAATAAGTATCATTAAGAGAGGTTAGATAGGGCAGTGAATTGTCCCTGAACTCTGATTTCAAATCCAGCCTCAGACACTTATTACTTACTAGCTATGTGACCTTGGGCAAGTCACTTAACCCCAATTGCCCTGCCTTCCCCCTTCATAAAGCAAAAACAAGACAAAAAATAAATATCATTAGATGTAGGTCAAGAAATTTTATCAAATATTTAAAATATATGATTATAATTAAATAGGTATTATCTTATAACACATTAAGGTTTACAAAAAATTTTCCTGCGTTATTTAACTTTGTTCTCAGAATAATCATCTGGTAAAAGTACTATAGGTATAATATTCCCATTCTACAGAGGAGAAATTGAGACTCACATAGTTTAAGTGACTTGCCCTTAGCTGTAAGTTTAGTAAATGTTGTAGGTGGGATTCAAGCCCAGGTTTGTCTTGATTCCAAGTTGTGTCCTTTCTACTATATCCACACAATTTATAGTATGAATATATCTATGGTCTTATTATGCATAAAAATTGTAGGAAGAGTCCATGTGACCAAAAATTAATTGTATATTATCAACAAATACATAATACAAATGAAAGGCTGTAGTAACAGTCTATATTATATCTTTGAGCACATGACTATGAGCCTATGTCTACACAGCACAGACAGAAGTGGAGATAACAATTATTCAGTTGTTGATCAATACTGACACACTAACATGAGGGTGTAGATACTGAGCTCTGTGCCTAATCCCATGATTCTTTCATGGGAATAATATGACACAGATTCAATGACCTGAGATGGTTAATGAATCATCCAGCATAGTCATCCAAAAGAAACACTATCTACCCACTAGCCACTTCACTGTAGAAAGAAAGGTGCACTGTAAATAAAAGATGGGTATACAGTTCTATTATTATGAAGAAATGTCTCCCAAACAACTAATGTACAGTTCCGCCCCCATTCCACCCCCACAGGTGAGGTAAAGGAAAGGCTGAGCCAAGGCAAGTAAAGCCACAAGAAGCAATGCTTCTTAAGGAGGAATACGATAGATTCTATCCAATGCCTAGAATGATCAGGTATTAGGAGACCCAGGATCTAGTTCTATCTCCACCATTTCCTAGCTATATACAACCTTGGGAACCTCTCTTATCCAACTTTGCATCTCTTTTCCTTGCTGATGAAAGGATACTAAGACCTAAACCCTCCCTAGCTAACAGGGATGTTGGGAAGTTAGATTAGATTCTATCTGTTGTATTTGAACTCTGAAGAAAAGCTGTCATGTCCATTCCAGTTGGCCTTATTTTTTTACCTTTCAATTTCATATTTAAAAAAAAAAAAGAAAAGAGGCCTATGTCTGTTTATACTGAAGAAAAACATAAAGGCTTTAAAGTGTACCTGAATACAGTAGATCCTATCACTGCTGGGGTGGTTTGGGCACATTGGCAAATGCATTCTTTCTTGCAGACCCTGTCCTTCAGTACTGCATGAGCTCTTCCAACAATATCTAAGTGATCTGAAGGAATCTGTAAAGATTCAAGGAGCAATGTGCTCCCATCACGATCTGGTCTAGAGCATAAAGAATTTTCCAGGAGATGCCACTCTGTTTCTCTTAGAAACAGGAAGTGACCTAATTGACTCAAACAACAGTCAACTTTGATGGTGAATACCATTCACCTGTACCACAGGTCAAAGAATTTCTGATAGGAAAACATGTTATCTCTTAAACTAAAGTGCTCATTTTATTAACCATGAAGAACTGCATTTCCATTTAATTGTGCTTTTGAATTATGAGTTATTTTAGCATTTAAAAATGTGTTAGCTAATGAAATTTGTTTTGCATGATTTAGTATTCATAATGGATTTTGTTTCTTGTCTTCTTGATTGGTGGGGGAGATGTAGAGAGGGAGAGAATTTGGAACTGAAAAATAAAGTGAAATTGAAGGAAAAATAAATAAATCTTTGATATTTGCTATAGCATTACACAAAATTTTAAAATTGAAGTCAATTACATGGATCATCTGGAATAGCTTGAACTATTTTTTTATCACACACTAACTGTAATTTTCACATTCCACTGGTGAACTTTAAATACAAACTAATACTTGTGATATGAGTTTTTATTACTTACTATCATGGTCATCTCCCTATTAAATGTCCTGGCAAACTGGAGTTCTCTGAAACTACAGAAAATGATTTGGGAACATGATTTAAAAACTAAATGCTTAATCTATTTAAATTTCTTTAAATTGCTATATTTGTGTTCATTATATCCCAAGTGGGCTTCAAAGCCAAGCTTACCACTTCATATGGGTTCTTGACAAAAAGAACCTTTGCCATTAAAAAGCACTGATTGTGCTGATGTAGAAGATTCAATACATTCTGTTGCAACATTCAACTGACTGCAGGCTTGTAAACAACTGAGAAGATCTGGGGAGAAAGTAGATGTTTGTAGAGAAGGGCAAATGGTTAAGATTGGGTCTTAATTTTGCTCTATGCATTGCATAAGTTTAGAGTTTAAGGTAAACAAAATAGTATAATCTGCTAGACTAGAATAATTGCCTCATGTAAGGGAAAGGCCAAGAATTTGCCCAACAAGGGCAACATTTTTCTGTATTTTTTAATCACTTTTCCTTTCTGATTCTTAATGCAATTAAAACGTCTTCTTTCTCCTATTTCTCAGAGCCTATATTATTTAGTAAAGCTCATTATGCTTAACAAAAAAGCAAGTATCAGAAATAGACTAAAAGAAACTATTAAAATTTGACAAAATCAGTTAAGAATTTATCTCTATCTTTCAAAATATAAATTTTCCTTGTCATCTAGAGCTGGGGATCTATAGCAGCAAGCACCCTAGCATACCCAGGATGGCTGCTAGCACAGGTTCTTTGATCTGCTTTTCTAAAGGAAAGCAACTCTTAAAGGGTTGACAATCTTACTTTAATCAAACATATATATCATTCACTTAGTTCAGGGGGAAAAGTCAGCACCCTGAACTTCAGAGAATATAAACAGAAACTACAAGCAGACAAAAATACAGGGAAAATAACACAATTTAGCAGACCAACAGACAGAGCTTCTACCTGTCTGACCATTACATCCATACCTAGTTGGTCACCAGAGAGAGAAGCACCAACATCTAGGTTTTCAAAGTTGGGGGGTGGGGGGCCTCAATGGCTGCCCGGAGTCTTATCTGACAAAATTACACAACTCTTCCCAAAGTGAGCCCCAAAGCAAAACCGGTCAGAGAACATCACAACCCTCCTCACCCAACTTGACTACAAAGTAACAAAAGTTGTGTCTTCCTGAAAAACAAGCCTCCCACCACAGGCTCCATGTGACCACATGTAGCCTATTATGGAACAGAGTTTATTTTTAAATCAGGAAAGGTCCTCAAATTCACATAAGCCTATTAAGCGGCAGGGAAGATCTTCAGATTCCTATTACCATTATAGGGTCCTTCTTCAAAATTTTATAGAGCACTTCTTTGGATCTCTCCTCTGCCCCCATAAGAATCCACCTTTTCTTGTACATATCTGCTTTACCCCATACACCCCTCACTGTCTCACACCAATAGAATGTGAGCTCCCTCAAGGCATAAATTGTGCTGTTATTCATTTTTGTATTCCCAACACATCTAGTAGTATCCAGAAATTCAGTTCAACACCACAGACATTTATTAAGCATCTTCTATTTACAAAAGACACTGTGTAAGACAATGGAAAGTAGACCAAAGGCACTTAATAAATGTTAAGCGAATTGAATATCCTAAATGCATTTATATGTGGCCTTCCTTTTGTCTTCTTAATCAATATCCTTTTTTAGCTCTAGTATTTGGTTATTTTTTACTATTTTTAAAATGAATGTAAAAATTAATCTTCTAATTAGTTATAGCTAAGTTGTTACCACACAGATTTCTAAACTATACCCAGGAATTTTTTCTATGTACTATATAATATTTAATTATTCATTACTGTCACTTTTATGCCTTATGCAAGATTTTATTATATATTGCTGCCATTTTTACACGTTATACAACATTTTTATTATCCATTATCTGTAAATATCACTTAGTGTCTTCAAAGGGAATCTGATTTCCCAGCACAAGACTCAGCAAAGACAGACTCAGCCTTGTAATCAAAAAGGACATAATTTGTATTGACAAATATTCCTATTTACTTTGTAACATCAGAACATTAAACAGTTATCTACTTGTATTTTAGAGGATAACAGGGAGGAGAACAGAAATAGAGGGATGAAAAGAAGCAAAAGGCTAACTGTAAAGAAAAATGAAAGTGAAGATATGTATCCTAAAACTAGTCAATCAAAAATCATCATTTAATTTGTTTGTTTGGTTTCTAGGTGGTGGTGGAGATTAACAGCGAATTTCGAGTTCAGGTAAAATATAAAATTTTTATATTGAAACAAAATTGAAAATAATTTAGTTTTTAAATTCACATATTTATCCAATTTATATGGAAGCCAGATTCACTTAATCATTAGAACAAGTATAACAAAAGTGGACAGTACATCAAAGGAGCATAATTTGGCATTATGTTATCTTTCTGGTATTAGAGTTAATACTGCAGTACCTAATGAATGTATATATGTTATGAATAAAAATGAGTAAATGAAGACAGAATTATAGAAACTATGACTCTTTTTACCCAAGGTAAGAGACTATAACACCAAAAATGGCACCATAAAGTGGAATTCCATCAGAAGGCAAAAGCGGGAATGGATCAAGTTTGCAGCAGCTTGTCGAGAAGGTGAAGATAACTCAAAGAGAAATCCAATTGCTAAAGTAAGTGGCATTTCTGGTAAGAGCATAAATACTGGGAAGTTGGGTTGACCAGTCTTGGAAATTAGTGAAATGAGAAACCTCTAACAATTTCACGAACTCAGCTCACTGCAAGGCATAAATATGATATGTGATCATTCAGCTCATCCACTGGAAGATATGAAAGCTTTAAAAATTCAATTGGAGATTTGAAAAATGACTTCATATGGACAGAATCGTGTTGCTGCTGCTTTTATCAAATAATGTTACTACTGAAATTAATGGTCCATTCATTTATTAAATTTTGAAATAATAACACTGTCCTTAAATGTGTTAGAAGTGAATTCAGGCACCTTTTTTGGCTTTCTTGTCATTATAATACCATTCTTTTATCCCTTCTTTCCCGTCACTTCTCTTTCTGCCACTTTTCCTCTATAAATAATCAGTACTCTTTTTATCTCTAGACCTAGTATGTCTTATCTTTTGCTTAACCTGCTGTTGTTCCCTAGGAATAGAGAATGAGGACTGACTCTTGTTTAGAGCTCTTCGCATTCTCAAGAACTAGAAGTGACACAAAACTTTTTTCTCCTCCTGGTCGGAATTGACCATTTCAAAATCTATAGAAAGTTATCTTCTGTGAGCATAAGTCAGGCCAGGATACTGGAAAGGATGACCCATACTTAATGGCTGTAGAGTGTATTGATACATTTGTTTGAGTAATGATTTACCTCGTCCTTCTTTTATTACACTATTGGTCATCATTGCAATGTTTGTTACCATGATCAATCTGGGAGACGATAGTTTTTATTGTTGTTCATTCATCTCAATTGTCCCTGGCTCTTTATAATGGCATGTGAGGGTAGTTTTTTGGTAAAAACACTGGAGTTGTTTTCCATTTCCTTCTCCAGTTCATTTTTACAGATGAGAAACTGAGACAAACAGGATTAAATGACTGACCCAGGATTACCTAGCTAGTAAGTGCCTGAGAAAGGATTTAACTTATGGAGAGGAATCTTTCTGATTCCATGCCCAGTGCTCTATCCACTGTACCACCTAGCTTCCCCTATATTTCTAATTACTTACACCTTTTTGCCAAGTGACTAGAAGGAAATTATATTCAATAATTTGCAAGAAAGATAGCACTGGGATATTAAAGGCAGAATTGCTCATTCTATTTGCTATCATGTATTTTTTTTTGTCTCTCTTACTGTAGATTCATTCAGACTGTGCCAAGGACCAACAAGTTACATATCGAATCTCTGGAGTGGGAATTGATCAGCCCCCTTATGGAGTCTTTATTGTCAATCCAAAAACGGGTGAAATTAACATAACAGCAATAGTTGACAGAGAGGTCAATCCATATTTCATAGTGAGTACTTTATCTGTTTATATGTAAAACCAACTCTCCATTCATTATTTATGGGAAATCTTAAGTTCAGACTGAGGAATGTAACAGTTTTAACCAATCAGTTAATGAGTATTTATTGTCAGCTTTCTACTATTTTTCTCAATTCCCTGGATGATTTATTCAGCGAGCATCATATGCGAGGCCCAAAAGGAGCTGAAAGAAGATTGTTTGAGAGTAGAAAATGGTCTCCCCTGCCACTAAGAAACAATAGTTCACATTATATGATAAAGGACTTTATAGAAGTCATGTCATTTGATCTTCACAACAATTCTGTGAGGTATCATTATGCCCATTTCACAGATGAAGAAACTGAATATCAGAGAAGTTAAATATCCATAATCATACCGCTAGCAAGTAGATACCTTCTAAACAAACAAATATGACATTTTCTTTACCCTAAACCAGGAGTGGGGATCCTGTGACCTCAAGGCCACATGTGGCCCTCTAGGTCCTCAAGTGTGGCCCTTTGATTGAACCTAAATTTCACAGAATAAATCCCCTTACTAAAAGGATTTGTTCTGTAAAACTTAGACTCAATCAAAAGGCCTCACCCAAGGACCTAGAAGGCCACATGTGACGTCAAGGTCACAGGTTTCCCATCCCTGTGGGCCTGAACCCTACCCTAAGGAAAGTATGACTAGAAATTTACTTAAAGACTTGAAGGAGGGAATGATAAGGAGGAAAAGAAGGCTTATCCTCCCAGCTTTTAAATACAGTTGAAGATATTGGAAGGGAAACAGAGAGAGAGAGAGAGAGAGAGAGAGAGAGAGAGAGAGAGAGAGAGAGAGAGAGAGAGAGAAAGAGAACTTTTCACCTGGTTTCTACAACTGTTTGGAGAATCTTTTCAGGTTCAGTATGACATGTGTCTTCCTGTTCTCATAGATCTATTGCCGAGCTCTGAATGCACAGGGTCAAGATCTGGAAAATGTTCTAGAACTCAGGGTCAGAGTTCTGGATATAAATGATAATCCTCCAGTATTTTCAATGACTGAATTTGTGGGAAGTGTAGAAGAAAACAGTTATGCAAGTAAGTAACTTCCACTTTGAAATATCCTCCAAATATATCTTTATTGTTCATGGAAATAGCAGGTACCATCGTGTTAAGGAAGAATTACCTTACATCGAACTCAATCTGACTCTATAACTCCCAAACATTGTTCCCAGTTTTGCCCTCTGGAGCTAAACTGGACAAATTTAATCCCTCTTCCCTGCAACAATCCTTTAGTATTTAATGTAGTTTACCCATCTAGTTCAACCCCTTCATTCTTATGGCACTGCCATCACCCTGGCAAAAACCTATGGCACCTCCCTCCAAGACTGTTACAGTAGTATGCTGCAGGGAGAGGATGCCTACCTACTTCAACTCTCTCCTCACTCCAGTCCATCCCTCACTCAGCTGTCAAATTGGTCTTCCTAAACCATAGCTTTGACAGTGTCACCCCTCTATTGAATCACTTCCAGTGGCTCCCTATTACCCCCAGGATAAAATATAAAACCTTCTGTCTGGCTTTTAAATCCCTACATAAAAAAATAAAAAATAAATAAAAGGGGAGGCTAGGTGGCAGAGTGAATAGAGCACTGGCCCTGGAGTCAGAAGGACCTGAGTTCAAATATGGCCTCAGACACTTAAAACACTTACTAGCCATGCGACTGTGGGCAAGTCACTTAACCCCAATTGCCCTGCCTTCCCCCCTCCAAAAAGAAAAAAAATCCCTACATAACCTAGCTCATTCACACATTTTCATTTTCAGTTTTCTTAAACCTGACGTCCCACCATATACTCTTTGATCCAATGATACTGGACTCCTCCGTTATTCCTCATACATTAGATCAGAAGTGTGCAGTGAGCAGTAGTGCTGGCTATCCCCACACCTGGAGTTCTCTCCTTCCTCACCTCTACCTCCTGGCTTCCTAGGCTTCCTTCAGTTATCAGCCAAAACATTCAACCTAATGCAAGAAGCCTTTCCAGATGCCCCTCCATTCTAGTGCCTTCCTCTGTTAATTATATCATTGGTCCTCTTCAAAAACAAAGAACAAACAATAACAACAATCTCAAGTTTATCTGGTTTTTACATAATTGTTTTCATGTTGTCTCCCCCATTAAATTGAGAGCTCCTTGAGAGCAAGAATTGTCTTTTCCCTTTCTTTGTATTCCCAGTACTTAGTATACTGCCTGGCACAAAAGGCTTACTTAATAAATGCTTGCTTACTGACTGACTTCAGTACTCCAAAAATTTCAAGTTTTCATACAAGTGCATATACTTTCTGCATATGACCAAATCACAGTTCTGTCCCACCTTTAGAGATATTCTTCATGAATTTCTTTAGCTAAACGCACCTACTGGTTGGCCTTCTTCCAATTAACCAGTCTGAACCTAACTAATCTGCTTTTCAGACGATGAACAGAGCCCATCTCCAGGCTCATACTCAAACCTTTCCAGCTCACTTACATTCTGTAAGCATAGCATTCAAGGATCCAAGTTTATCTCCAAATTACTATAACATATCACCTGGGCATCTAGGTGGTACAGTAGATAGAGTCCTAGAGTCAGAAAGACTCATCTTCCTGAGTTCAAATCTGGCCCAGATACTTACTAGCTATGTGACCCTGGGCAAGTCACTTAACTTTGTTTGCCTCAGTTTCCTCATCTGTAAAATGAGCTGGAGAAGGAAATGGCAAACCTCCAGTATCTTTACCAAGAACACTCTTAGTGGGGTCACAAAAAGTTGGACATGACTGAAGTGACTGAACAACAATCATTGGTTTAAGATTGTAAAAGATATGGGAGGCTACATGGTGCAGTGAATAGAGCACTGGCCCTGGGGTCAAGAGGACCTGAGATCAAATCCAACCTCAGATACTTAACACTTACTAGCCCATGTGACTTTGGGCAAGTCACTTAACACCAACTGCCCAGCCTTCCTCGCTCCAAAACAAAAAGTTGTAAGAGACCCTGTAAATGATTACCATGCTTTCCCTCCACACCCCCAACCTAATCCTTCCACCATAAAAAAAAGCCAAAAATGTGGCAGAATCAGAAGAAAAATCGTGGCATCTTTCTTTTATTTCAAAGTTATCAAAACTAAATAGAGCCAAGGTGTGATAAGCAAAGGGGTAAAGATAAGGATTGTTGCTAAGAAAGGGTAGACAACTTTATTAGCCAATGATCATAATAATAATAGCTAGCATTTATTTATATAGCACTTTGCAGTTTGCAAAGAACTTTGTAAGTATTCTCATTTGGTCCTCACAATGGCCCTAGGAAGTAGGTGCTACTGTTATCCTAAGCTTACAGATGAGGAAACTGAGGCAAATAGAAGTTAAGTGACTTGCCCAAGTCATTCAGCTAATAAATTTCTAAAGGCATATTTGAATATAGAGTCTCCATGACTGCAGATCCAGGGTTCCATCCACTTTGCCCTCTAGCTGACCAGAGCACAAAGATCTAGCCAGAATTGAAAAGGCACTGTTCAGTGAATAGAGCACCTGCCCTGGAGTCAGGAGAACCTGAGTTCAAATCTGACCTCAGACACTTAACACAAAAACTAGCCGTGTGACCTTGGGCAAGTCACTTAACCCCAATTGCCCTCCAAAAAGAAAAAAGAAAAGAAAAGGCACTGTTTACATTATGCTAATAGGCACACCTGGCATAAGAATGCTAAAGAAAATCCATACCTGAAAAGTAAATTTCTTGATGCAACACAGTAGAAGCTTAAACTTTATAACAACCAATTTCTCTTACCTTGTAGACACTCTGGTGATGGTGCTAAATGCTACTGATGCTGATGAGCCAAATAACCTGAATTCAAAAATTGCCTTCAAGATCATCAGCCAGGAGCCTGCAGATTCACCAATGTTTATTTTGAACAGATATTCTGGAGAACTTCGAACCATGAATCCTTTTCTGGACCGAGAGGTAAAATTGTTGTTGCTGCTGCCGTTGCTATTATTTGAAAGAGTGGTTAATATTAACAGATTTATTCAAAGAGGCACAAATAGGAGGAAGATAAAATACTTTGTTAGAAATAAAATAACTAGGATTTATATAGAGCCTACCATGTATACAAATATTGATGCTCACAATGATCCTGGGAGGTCGATGCTATTGTTATTCTCATTTACAATCAATAAAATTGAGCCAAACAGAAGTTAAATGACTTGCCCAAGGTCACACAACTAGTATGTGTGTCTCAGGCAAGTTTTGAGCTCTGACCTCCCAGCCTATCTATCCACTGCACCAGGTAACTGCTATGCCACCTTCACATCAATAGGATCCTTACATTGAATGCATCCCTTTTAAAAAAGAAAAGATACCAACTAGATTTTTCATTTCTTACTAACCATTAGTGCAGCTGTCCAGGGAGACAATATTCTTCCGTGCAAAGACCAAAGGATTGAAAATTAAAGGGCATGGCTAGTGTCGCAGTGAATAGATCATTGGCCCTGGAGTCAGGAGGACCTGAGTTCAAATTTGACCTCAGACACTTAACATTTACTAGCCATGTGACCTTGGGCAAGTCACTTGTCCCCAGTTGCCCTGCCTTCCCCCCACCAAAAAGCAAAAAAAGTTAGAAGGCTTGGATTCAAATAGAAGCTTAACTTGGACAACCTTGGAAAACTTATTTGGCCTCTCCAGGCTTCAGTTTCTTCATATGTGTAATAAGATATTCAGAATAAAATCTCTAAGATGCTTTCCAACTTAATAAAATTTAATGCTGAATACTATTGTAATAATAAAGAATCTTAGTATAAAGTAGTAGGTAGTTACTTAAATGATAAAAAAAAAGTTAACACTTTTAAATAGAGTACCATGGTGCTTTTAAAGCATAATTAGAGAATTTGAGAACTGGAAAGAAGTTTAAACCTACCCCCCACCCCCCCAATCAATCCTTCTATCTTGTTAAAACAATTGAGCCTCAGAGAGAATAAGTGATTAATCTGAAGTCACATAGACAGTTAAAATTGAATCAATCAATCAACCAACCAAAAAGCATACTATATGCAAATCAGTGTGTTAAGTGCTAAAGAGACCAAATGAAAAAACAAGGCATTCCCTGTACTTCAGTCTAAAGGGGGAGATAACCCATTAAGGAAGTTTCAGTGACAAATCAGATGGAAAGGCCCCATAGCCTTTAGGCTAGAGAAGCAAGACAGATGGTAATGTATCTTGTTTAATATTGTTTACACTAATAAATGTAAAGTTAGGTGGCAGAGTGGACAGAGTTCAGGTCTAGTCAGGAAGACTCATCTTCCTGAGTTCAAATTTAGACTCAGACACTAGCTGCAGGAACCTGGGCAAGTCACTCAACCTTGTTTGCCTCAGTTTCCTCATCTGTAAAATGAGCTAAAGAAGGAAATGACAAACCACTCCAGTATCTTTGCTAAGAACACCCCAAATAGGACCATAGACAGGACTGAAATAACTGAATAACAAAAATAAATAATAAAATCATATCTGTTTGTGATTTTGAACCATTTCATAATACCAATGATGAGGTCCAAAGCCAGACTTCAAAGACTTGGGGAGCAAATTAGAAGAAAATAAGTGAAGGCAACAACTATAGATGCTTTTTTTTTCTAGAAGTTTGAGTAAGAAAGGGAGGAAATAGAGACTAGTAGCTTAAGTTAAGATTATTTTTTTTCAGAATGGGAGAAATTTGAGAGTGTTTAAAAGCAATAGGGAAAGAAGTAGTAGTTAGGGAGAGATTAGAAGGGAGAATGGGAGAAAGGGAGGGATGACTGAGGATGCAATCTCCTAGAGAAGATAAGAAGGAATAGTTGAAAGGGTCAGCCTTGGCAAGAAGAAGGGATACTGTTTTGTTGGAGAAGAGAGTGAAACAGTAGGTTAAAGGTTTTTTGAGATGAAAAGAATGATGATGGGAGGGATGAATTTAATTCTTCCAATTAAAATTGAACAACCTCCATTTGTTTTAGTAAAGTAAGAGGTAAAGTCCTCAGCTGAGAGGAGGTGGGAAAAGGCATGGGAGGAGCTTCAATAAGCAAAGAAAAGTTCTGCATAGCTTCTATGGGGAGAGAAATAAAGAGTGAGGAAAGAATAAAAGAACTGCCTTTGCTGCAGTGAAAACCCAGGCGAAGTTAGGTAACAAAGTTATGAGACTTCTTCCAACTCCATTCTGCAGCTCCTTAGAAGGAGCAGGAGGCATAAAGTACAATTACTTTCTTTTCTCAAGGAGTCAAGGAGTCAGTCAAGGAATATAAGGTGAGGAAAATGGGAGGTTAGAAAGCTTGAGTGATCCTCTACCTGTATAGTAAAGTTTCCTAGAATAAGGAGAGGGTTTAGAGAGGACAGGAAGGTGGGGCACCAGGTGTTCAACTCCTTGAGAAAAGAGAGTGACCTGGAGGTCAATACATTACAACTGCCGTCATTTGTATTGAGTAGAAAATTTTTATTGTGTGGAGTTCAAAAGAGGAAAGTGTATTGATAAAGAAGGTACAGGAAGATCCTCAAAGTGACCTTGGGAAGCAAGGAATATTCTGAGTCCCCCTCCAAAACCAGTCACATTGGAGGGGGAGGGCAGGTAGTCTTCTCCACAGGTACAGCCAATGCTAGAGAAGACAGCTATGCAAAGGTACAACGTAAGCGACAAAATGCCCAATTCACTATGAACAAGTAATCAAGTAATGTAAATTGCTTAAGTAAAGTAAAATAAACCTAGAAAGGTAGCCTTTAGTCAGACAAAGAAGGGATTTAAATGCCAAGTTGTAAAGCCTTCATTTTATTCTAGAAGAAACAGAAAATTTCTTTCAGAATAATTCTAGAGGAAAATGAAAATTCTTAAAAATAGGAGTGATGTGGCCACACCTGTGTTTTAAGAAAATTGCTTTAGCAACTATGTGAAGGATGGATTGGAGAGGGGACTGGAAAAGAGGTAGTGGGAACATTGGACATTGGACAGTACTTTTGCATAATAATAATAGATGAACATTTATTAAAGAGCTTTATAGTTTACAAAGAATTTCACATAATTATCTGCTTTATTCTTCACAACAATTCTGTGTGGTAGGAAACATCCATTTGGCTCCATGATTGCCCAAGATATTTGCTCAAGTAGACGTAAAGTCCAAGCATTCTATCTCCAAACTCCACACTCTTCCCCACGGAATCACTTAACTGCTTATGAATTATCCCTTTATTCAAAGAATTCACCAGGCACTTATTAACTACCTACTATATACAAAATGCTATTTTGTGTAAAGATCTTTCATCTCATGCCCCACTGTGGTTCCTTTTTTCTTCTATTGTCCACTTTTGGTAGACTACAAAGCTTATTACCTTGTCAACCAGAGAAAGCAAAATTCAAACCAGTTAGTATTTATGAATAGCACATCTGGGAAAAAGTGTTAATGGAAGTAGAGGTACAATCTGTAATACTAACTGATGTGTGTTGGGAGAAAGAACTCCAAACCTGCATATTTGGGTTGTTAATTATCTGTGTTTTATCCACCAGTCTCAGAAATAATGGATTGTTCTTTCTATATCCTCTCCTTGGAGTATTATTATTTTGAATAAATCATTTGGGTAATACCTATAAAGAGCTTTGCCTATTTTAAAGAAAAGACTATTGTTATATGTAACATTTTGTTTTATTTCTTAGAAATATGCTATGTACAGTCTTGTTGTAAAAGGCTCTGACCGGGATGGAGGTGCAGATGGGCTATCAGCACAGAGTGATTGCAAAATCACAATTTTAGATGTCAATGATAATTTTCCAAAACTCGAATTCCCCACTGTAAGTATTTCTCACAGATTCTATTAACTTCAAGTGAAAAGAACATCTTTTAGGTTTTTGCATAATAACTGTATAGTGATGTAGATTTTCATTGGCAGAGACAAAAATTTCACAAAATTGGCTTCTATACTTGCACATCTATAGAAGCTGGAGTAGCTCATGAAACATGGATTTATGGAAGACAAAGAGTGGTGCTCATATCATGGATAATATATAAATATAATTCTTTTCTCAACAATGCATAATTATAAATCTTCCTTGAATTTCTATTTCTTCCTGTGCAAAAACTAATATTGTATTATTTTTCAAAAATAAATCTTCACCCATCTCTTTCAGTACACAATACATATCCAAGAGAATATGATTAGCCAGGAAGCGGCTCGGTTCAGAGTAATTGACATGGATCAAGAGGGAACAGATAATTGGTTGGCGCTCTTCTTCTTTATATCGGGAAACGAAGGAGAATGGTTTGAAATAGTAACAGATGAAATGACTAACGAGGGAATTTTCCGAGTTATCAAGGTACAATACAATTACAAAGAATGTTTTGCTTAAGACCTTTTTCAAAATAATGACTCGTGTTCACATAATTTCACAGTTTAAAAATGCTTTGCTTAAGTTATTTTAGTTGATCCTCACAACAATTCTATCAGACAAGGAGTATTTTTTTTTTACACAGGAGGCTACTGAGGCACAGAGAAGGTAAACTACTTACCCAAGGTCACACAGCTAGTGAGTGGAGATTCAAATATAGGTCTTCTGACTTAAAAATTCAGTATTCTTAGCACTTTATTAGGTCTATAATAAAGCAGCTATGTTCACATCTCATTCTAAAGTCAAGTTAATAAACAAAAAATATTGTACACTGAAATGAGTTTTTGTGGAAAATTAATTTTGAGTTGCTTCAGGTTTTTTTTCAATTTAGACAAGAGTTTATTTTGTTTCTTTTTCTGCAAATAAACTTATAAAAATTATGAAAATGGACATCGATACTAATTAGGTACACATGTAAGAACAAAACCAAAGCAGAAATAAACATTTTGTTTCATTTTGAGGTTTTTACCTTTATGTTTAATGGCATATTGTGATGCTATAACAATAGTCGACTTGTGTATACCATTTTAAGATCTGAAAACTGCTTTATATAAATGACTTCATTTAATAATTACACATATTCTTTTTAAAAGTATATTTAAAGAGGGCGGCTAGGCGCAGTGAGTAGAGCACCAGCCCTGGAGTCAGAAGGACCTGAGTTCGGATCTGACCTCAGACACTTAACTCACACACCAAAAAAAAAAAAGCAAAAAAAAGTATATTTAAAAAAAATATATATATATATATATTCCTTTTGGGAAAGTTTGGACAGTTTTTTAGTCTGTGGGTCACTAGTGTTTAGACCATTGTTAAGGTTCCATCTATTACTTTCTACATATGACTTAGCTAATTCTTCTCCCAAGCCCTAATTTTCCTAATCATTCAAGGGATACATAATTTTTTTTTTGTGATTTTTGGAGGGCAATTGGGGTTAAGTAACTTGCCCAAGGTCACATGGCTAGGTTTTTTCATTTTGGGTGTGTGTTAAGTGTCTGAGGCCAGATCTGAACTCAGGTCCTTCTGACTCAAGGGCTGGTGCTCTACTCACTGCACCACCTAGCCGCCCCGAGGGATGCATAATATTATTGGAGTTACTAGAGTATCTCTGACCAACTAGGTCAAAAGGCAGTATGTCATCAAGGATAAAATGCTGGACTTAAAGCCAAGAAGACCTGTTCAAATCCTGCTTTTGCTACTTTCTATGTCACATGACCAAGTCATTTCTGCTTCAATTCCTCATCTGTAAAATGTTAATGATACTTTCTGTCACTACCTCACATGGGCCCCTTAGGTGATACAGTGGATACTATGACAGTCAGGAGAACCTGTGATCAAATGCAGCCTCAGACAGTTACTAGCTATGTGACCCTGGGCAAGTCACTTAACCCTGTTTGCTTCAGTTTCCTCAACTATAAAATGAGCTGGAGAAGGAAATGGCAAATCACTCCAGCATCTCTGCCAAGAAAACTCCAAAAGAGGCTTCAAAGTGTTGACTACTAAAAACTACTTCACAGGACTGTTGTGAGATTAATAGAATCAAAGATTTAGAACCAGAAGGGTTCTCAGAGGTCATCTAATCTAATCCTCTCATTTACAAATGAGGAAACTGGGGCCCAGAGAAAGTAAGTGACTTGTCTGAGATCACACAGGGAGTAAATAGCAGTGATGAGATTTGAAACCAGGTCCATTTCCTCCAGCATTCTTTCCACTGGAGCATTTTGAGTTAAAAGAGATGATGTGTTAAAAATGCTTTCCAAAATTTAAAGTATCCCTTTCAAAATGTTCCCCAGTAGAAGTAACATTCCCTATTGGCTAGCATATTAAAATGGAAGTTGAAAAACCTGATACTGAATAACCAACTAAAGTTAGCAAATTATTCATGAGAAACATCAAAAATAATTACGCCTCTCTATGCCTCAATTTCTCCATCTACTAAATGAAAACAACTTTTCCCACTATTGCTTGTACCTGTTTCCAGCTCGTTGGACCATGGGTTCACAAATTAAGAGCTGAAAGGAACTTCAGGGGCCATCTAATCCAACCCTCCTACTCCCCTATTTTACAAATAAGGAAACTCAAGCCTGAAGGAAAGTTGAAGTGTTTTGTCCAAGAAACACACAAATAGTAAGCATCAGGAGCAGGATTTGAACTCAGGTTCTTTGACTCCACAGCCAATCATCTTTTTCATTGCTCTGTGGTAGATACAATATTATTTTAAAAAGCAAAGAGTTATAATCAAGATAATCTCTGACTTTTACACTTGAAACCCTTCAATGAAGTCAGAGACTAGACATTTTGGCTCCGTAGAAATAAGGCAATATGTAAGTTAATGTTTAACTGAAATTTCAGTGGGATATGAAACAGGAAGATTTGGGACATGTAGAGATCGTGTTTTGTGCTCATGCATTCTCTTTTTTTAATGAAGAAGGCTACTAAACATTAAACTACTTCTGAGATCTTTCACCTGTGACATAGTCAATTGGAAGAACAGCAAATAACTAAGTAACTAACTAACTAAGTGACCCTTTTGGCTTCCAGCAGCAGCTGGTGCTAATTAAGACAATCTCTCCTCCATCCTCTTTCACCTCCGGCTCAGAACCTTAGATTCTAGATTGGTGCTGTTTATGAACACATGCTCTAAAAATTCATGAAAGATTCCCAATGTCATGAACGTCAATGTTTTGTTTGTTTTAAAGACTAAGTCTCTCTAACTTGCCCAGTCCAAGACCCAGTAGCCCCGCTCTCACTGGATTCTGACCTGCTCTATTTCCAACGTGGGCCTGGATTCTCCCTTCTGTAAAGAACCTGGTGGTGCCCTGACCTCCAAAGGCACCATATTGACACCACACTTTATATTTAGCCCACTGCATCATGGAACTCCTGAGCTCAAGAGATAAGACTGTCTCTGTCTCCCAGGCAACACAGATTACAAACATGCACCACTGTGTCTGCTGGGTCAATGTGATTTTATAACTTTCTAAAAAGTATCTACATGTGTGTGCCATTGCTCTCAATTAATTCTCTTTTTTTTTTTTTTTTGCTTTTTGGAGGGCAATTGGGGTTAAGTAACTTGCCCAAGGTCCCATGGCTAGGTTTTTGTTTGTGTGTTAAGTGTCTGAGGCCAGATCCAAACTCAGGTCCTTCTGACTCCAGGGCCAGAACTCTACTCACTGTGCCACCTAGCCACCCCCTAATTCTCATTTTTTAAAATGAGATTAAGACAAATAAATATTTATTACTCTGTGAATATAGGCACATGTATTAGTATAAATGCATTTGTATCAAGTGGAGAAAGAAAAAAAATAAAAATTCTTGGCAACCAGTCTCAAATGTTTCTGCTCTCTGTCTTTGTGTCCCCAGAACCTAGAACATTGCTTAGAACATAGTAGGTACTCAAAAAGTACCTCCTTCATTGATTGGCTCTCTCTAGGTTGGAATTCTGTTTCTTGTTAGATTAAGCAATTAACTAGCTGTGTACCAGGCATTGTGCTAAATGCTTAGATTACAAAGAAAGGTAAAATGTAGTCTTAGTTCTTGAGAAGCTTACAGTTGAAGTGGGGAGACAATATGCAAGCAGCTTTGTACAAACAAGGTAAACACAAGGTAAATTGCAGATAATCTTGGAAGGCATGAAGACTAAAGAAAATCTTGTAGAAAGTGGGACTTTTGCTGAGACCTGAAAGAAGCCAGAGAAGCTAGAAGGTGATGAGGAAGAAGAGTATTACAGGAATTGGGGACAACTAGGGAAAATATTTCGAATTGGGAGATGAAGTGTCATTTGGGTGCAGCAAGGAAGCCAGGGTCATTATATCACATAGGATGTGGGAAGGGAGATGTAGGAAGAGGTGTTTTAAGATATAAGCAGACTAGAAAAGTAGGAAAGGACCAGGTTATGGATCAATTTAAAAGTCAAATATAGGATCTTCTATTTTATTCTGGAGGTGATAAGGAACTTAGTGAAGGTGCTTACTGAATGAGGTAGGGAGTCCAGGCATGGATGACATGGACAGAACAACATTTTAGGATGATCAATTTGATGGAAAGACTTGAGACAAAGAGATCAATCAACAGACTATTGCAATAGTGCAGTCATGAGCTGAAAAGGGCCCATGATAAGGGTGGTGGCAATGTCAGAGGAAAGAAGGGAGAATATATGAGAGACTGTAAGAATGACAACACTTTCCTTTTTACATTCTAGCCTCTCAATTACGAAGAAATGAAAAGCATGCAGCTTAGCATAGGTGTTAGAAACAAAGCCGAATTCCACCATACAGTTATATCTCAATATAAAATAGAAGCAACTTCCATCTCAATAACAGTCGAAAATGTAATTGAAGGATCAGTGTTTGCTCCAGCTTCTAATACTTACATCATAACTAGAGAAATGGGGAAAAATTCTGTCGTTGGATCAATGGTAGCAATTGATCTGGACACAGGAGGACCTTCACAAACAGTCAGGTAAGATATCTAATTATAAACATTCATTTTTGAATAAAATGCAATTTTCCCTAATTGTTAACAATCCTGTGGAATTCTTCAAAATACAGATATATAATGGGAATGAATCCTGGTGGTTTGCTAGCTGTTAATGAAAGAACTGGTCAACTTATCCTGAACAATGTAATAACCAGAGATGTATATCGAAACCTCAATGGACACTATGAAGGAACTATTCTATCCATAGATGGTAAGATAGCATTTGCTAAAATTTTATAGCTTCCAAGTTCACTAATGCAGTTATATTCATAGTGAAATAACAAAATATTCATCATTTCTCTTTTATCAAAATAATCTCCACCTTTAATGGATTACAAAATTAGCCAATATAGATTGGAGCTATAAAAATATGGATAATTTATGTTTATAATAATATTTCATTAATTCAGAAACTATGAATTTGATGATGAACTTTATTACAGAAACTTATTATGTAAACAAACAAAACCACAAATTGACCCTCAGTCCTGTGTAAGTTCCTTTTTCCTAGGGGCACAAAGTACTAAAAATAAAATAGTTTTGTGTCTAAAACTGTTCCAACTATTGTTAATGTAATATCTTTATATAATGGTCAATGACTTGGAATTCTACTAAAAGGATTGAGCCATATTCTTTTTTTTTATGAAGCAAATGCTTTATTAACTTCTGGTTTACATCATTCATTTCCACCAGATTATGAGTTACATTTTCCCCCATTTTTCCCTACCCACCACCCCAGAATAGCAGTCCCACTAGATATCCCCTCATCCAATCTGCTTTCCCGTATCTTCTCCCATACCCCCTTCGACTTTGCCATTAGGTCAAGGTGAATCTCTGAGCCCTAAGCCATATTCTTACTGGCATTTTTGTTAATTATGAAACCAGCAGGCATAATGAAGATATAGTAGTTAAATAGAAGAGCAGCTTATAGCTTCTCCATGGAAAGGTAAATAAAAGTATTTAAAGAATTGTTTTTTATCAGGGACTCAAATGCAACAAGAAACATTATTTCAGGGGGTGACTAGGTATCATAGTGAACAGAGCACCAGTGCTGGAATCAGGAGGATCTGAGTTAAAATCCGACCTCAGACACTTAACACTTACTAGCTGTGTGACCTTGGGCAAGTCACTTAATCCCAATTGCCCTGCTCTCCCCACTCCAAAAAGCAAAAAAAAAAAAAAAAGAAAGAAAGAAAAAATTTATTTCGTGGGCTATTTGGTTGTCTTGATTTACTGTGCTCACTGTCAGTTTATAAATATTTATTAAGCACCATCTGTGTGTTAGGCATTGTGCTGAGTGCTGAAGACAACATACAAATACAAATACTTACAGGTTATATTCGAAATAATCAACAGAAAGTGAAAGAAAGCTTACTGTAGAAGACCCTAGAAAGAAGCCAGGGAAGACAGGAGGTGGAGATGAAAAAGGAAAGTATTACAGGAATGAGGGACAGGTAAAAGTAGCCAGTCAGGAGATAAGAGTGTCTTATTCAAGGAAGAGCAAGGAAGCAGGTGTCACAGCATAACAGAATGGGGTGGGTGGGGTAGGAGATAATGTTGTATCCAGACTGGAAGTGGGAGTAAAGATATGAAGAACTTTGAATGCCAAATGGAGGAGTTTATATTTGATCCTGGAAGTGAGGGGGCTATTGGAATTTCTCAAGTAGAGAAATGCCATGATCAGACCCGTATTTTAAGAAAATCACTTTGATAGGTGAGTGAAAGGTGGACTGGAGTGAAGAGAGATTTGTGGCAGGGAGATCAACCAGCAGGTTATTGAAATAGTCCAGGTGTGAAGGGATAGAGCCTTCCCTTGGGTGGCAGTTGTATTAAAGGGGGGAAAATGATACATATAAGAGAGACATTACAAAAATAAAAATCAATAGGCCTCAGCAACAGATTAGATAGGAGGAGTGAGAGAGAAGAATCAAGAATGCTGAGGTTGTAAGCCTCGACTAGAGGGGATGGTAATATCCTTAACAGTAACCAGGAAATTAGGAAAGGTGTGGGGGTTGGGGGAAATCCCGGCAGTTTGGGGTATGTTGAATTTATATCTATGACATCCATTCAAGATGGCCGATAGGCAGTTGGAGATACAAGACTGGAGGTTAGCAGAGATGTTAGCTCTCTCCTAGACAGCATCAATAAGTTTTTCATTAATCTCCCTGCCTTAAGTCTCTCCCACTCCAATTCATCCTCAACTCAGCTATCGAGGTGATTTTTCTAGAACTTATGCTTAGCCATTTTACCTTCTTGTTCAGTAAGCTCTCTTGACTTTCTATTACCTCCAGTATCAATGATAAAGTCCTCTATTTGGTTTTTGATTATCTGGTCCCTTCCTACTTCCCACTCTTCTTATACCTGGCTCCCCATCGTGAATTCTACCCAGTTACACTAGACTACCTTCAAGTTATCAAACATGATGCTTCATAACCTATATGGGCCTTTGCAATATTTTCCCCCATGCATGGCATGTTGTACTCATTTATTTCTGCCTCTTAATTTCCATACGTTCCTTCAAGAACCAGTTCATATCCTATCATGTGCAGGGGACCTTTCCAACTGCTGTCTCCTCTCATACTACCTTCATCTACTCTTTATATGTCTTATACATTTATTTCTGTGTTATGTCCTCAGTTAGAATATATGCTATTTGAAGAAAGTGACTTTGTTTTGGGGGGATAGGGGAGTTGCCCTTTCTTTTTATCCCGCTAAATATTTATTGGCTCACTGAAATCACATATTCTTTTAGTACCAGGGACCAAAAATAAAGCAAACAACCATAATTCTTAAGACCATTCCATAATTAGTATATTACTTCCATTAAATATTACCTTTTTCCTAATTAATTCCAATTGATGAATCTATACTAAATGGTACAATATATAAATATATGTAAATATTTTTATATTATATATATAAATTATATGTATATGTAAATATATATAATTTATATATATATAAATGATACACGATTCTTACCAAAGAATGGGTACCTTTCGATCTAGTGCTAGTATAGATGTAGAACATTTTTGATGCATATTACTGAATTTCTATGGCCTCTCTTTCTCCATGTCCAGCTTATCTGAATGACTCCAAAAAAGGAAATATGAAAAGTTGGAATTGAAATAGTTGATAGAAATTCTGTCCTGTTTTTCTCAATTTGCCCCATATCAAGTTGAACTCCTCCTTGGCCTGGATGCTTTATTGCCCTTTTGTTCTCATAGGCCCTAATAGGCCTGGTGTTGTTTTAGTTTGTAGTTGTTTTAGTTTGTTGTTTATAATAAACAACTAAAGGAACTTTGCTGCCAAATATCCTGCTTTTTCTGTCATCCTGTCTAGTGTTATCCATAACATGGATGCCTATAGTTTTTAATTACATTTCTATTGGAGCCTTCTTGTAACCTTGGTGAGAACTTGATTCTTTTTGGCAACTCTGAACAGCTAAACAGATAATGATCATATACTCAGGACTTCAGATCTGTCATGAAAAATTTTAAAAAAGAAAGCTGTTCTAGGGCCAATGTACAGAAGAATGTAAAAAGAAACTGGCAACTTCTGTGGAAATCAATTAATCAATAAGCCTTTATTAGGCACCTACTATATGCCAGGCACTATGATAAGTGCAGGAAATATATGTACAGAGCATCTGATGAACTTCATCATGACTTTGAAAAAAAACAAACTAGTAGAGGCATATGCTTTGGGATGGCAACTGCATTTTACATGTGACATTCTTTCAATATCTTACCATTTCAGATACTCTCCAAAGAACTTGTACTGGTACCATTATTCTTGATATGACAGGCCTCGATGGAGGTGGAGGTGGAGATGGTGGTGGTAGTGGTGGTAGTGGTGGTAGTGGAGGTAGTGGAGGTAGTGGAGGTAGTGGTGGTAGTGGTGGTAGTGGTGGTGATGGTGGTGGTGGTGGTAGTGGTGGTAGTGGTGGTAGTGGTGGTAGTGGTGGTGATGGTGGAAGCAAAAACGACTCAGGCAACGGGAAAGAAACCAACACAGGAAGTGAAGGAAATTCCGGTAACCGTGAGGAAACCACCATCAATCCTAACACACTTGATACTGGCAATAATGGACTCACAGACTATCCTGGAGATAATGTACATTTTGGTCCTGCGGGCATTGGTCTGCTCATCATGGGATTCCTGGTACTTGGGTGTAAGTTTTTCATTTATTTATCAAGTTTCTATAGAGAGGGGAAGGGAGGAGAGGGGATGTTTTCTGCTTCTCTACTAAACTTGGCTTTGTCATTTCTTTACCATCTAACTAAGATTTGAAATCTATGCCACTGCCAATGTGGAAGAAACATGAGTACTATGGTAGTGAGTGCCTAAGAGGGGCTCTGTAACTAAAGCAGTGCTTACTCACAAATGCGGTAGACACCTCCAGTTTATGCCTTCTTTTATTCTGTATAAGGCTGTGCCCACATGAAACAGAATTATTATTTTCATTTAAATTACAGCAGTGTATTGTTTTGGATATCAATGACTGATTTTTTTTATTGACTAGTCCTTCCTTTTGAAGCTGGTTAGAATTTACTGCTTCATTCAAAAAATATTAAGTAGCAAAATCCTGTTCTATGCAGGGAACTAGAGGCAGGTAGGTGGTACAGTGGTTAGAGCACTGGCCCCGCAATCAGGAAAACCTGAGTTCAAATCTAACCTTAGATAATTTATTAGCTGTATGACCATACAGCAAGTCACTAAACTTCTGTCTGTCTTGGTTTCCTCCATTGTGAAATGGGACTAATAATAGCACAGACCTCCCAGAGTTATGAGAATCAAACTAGGCACCATATAAATACTTATTCCCTATATGCACTATACTGGATCCTATGAGAGACAGAAAAATAAAGAGTATGGATTGATGACAGGAGTGGCCTCTCTGTGGCCACTCTGTACTATACTATAATTGAATGCCATCAATGACAGAAGCTTAAATTGATTTCAGTGTATGAAATATTTTAAAGTTGTTTTTCTCATCTTTCATAGCAATCTCAGAACAAAATGTGTTGAGCAGTTTTCTCAATTAATTAAATATATTTCTTAAAAATATTTCCATGAAAACATTAGATATATTGCTAATTGCAATCTATTTCTATTTCTCTTTGCCAGTGGTCCCATTTTTGTTGACAGCATGTGACTGTGGGGGTGCCAGTGGTGTGGGAGGAGGCTTTGAACCTGTTCCAGAGTGTTCGGAAGGTGCAATCCAAACCTGGGCAGTAGAGGGACCCCAGCCTGATGTAAGTATTGATCTTCTTGAAATGTCCTTTGCAATTCAGCTGAAACCTGAGTTCTAAACAAATTAATTAAGAGGTCAGAAATGCAGCAGTCCACATTTATTAAAATCCACTGAGCATGAACTGTCTTGTTAGGTTCTGGCAAGGTATATGAATAGGAATAAGAGAAAAAAAGCTAAATAAATAGAAGAAATAGTCCATTGTTACAAGAAACTAACAAAGTAATTGGAGAGATGGAACATGCCCAAACTGGAAAATTATTTAAGACCTAACATTTAATGTAAACAAAACTAATTGATGAAATGACATAAGCCAGGTAAAGGAATTATCCAAATGGGATTAATCAGAAAAAAAACTTCCTGAATGAAGGTAAAGAATAGTAGATCTCAAAGCTTCTTATGTGTTTTAATAAGATACACACATATGAGAGTGATATAGTATGAAAAGAGATGGCCCCCACATCAGGAAGACCTGGGTTCAGCACTGCCTCTGTGTGATACATGATGGTTGTATGATCTGGGGAAGTCATTTATCCTTTTCAGTGGATTAGATAGCTTGCTAAGACTTTATGATTTTGAAGTTGCATGGACAGGGTTCATCTGCACTAGTAGAGGGAGTTTCCTCACTGGAAGTTCCTGACACCAAATGAAGTTGCAAATCTAATCACTCACATACACACACAAAAAAGCACACCTTAGAAATCCAAGGGAAATAGAGGGGGGGAACAAAGAATATGAAATAAATAATGGAAAAGAACATTTTTTCATTCATTGCCAAAGGGGAGAAATAATGGTTTCCTTTCTTTAGGATATAAACAACATCTGTGTGCCAGTTATACCAGTGATAGACACTGCCGGAAATATGAATATGAATGAATGTATTGACACTGCTGGTAAGTGGGATATAAATTTGTCTCCTATTACATACTTAAAATGGTGAGAAAATATATGTGTGTGTGTGCACACGTGTGTTTATATATATAAAGATTATATATAGATATATACAAATATAGATATATAGATATGCAATTGTCAAGGTCAAATCACACTTTCATTTAAAAATTTTAGTAGCCTTTACTTTTAAGATATCTCATTTGTACATAACAGGTTTTCAAAAAACTATTTCTGGGGTGGCTAGGTGGCGCAGTGAGTAGAGTGCCAGCCCTGGAGTCAGAAGGACCTGAGTTTGGATCTGGCCTCTGACACTTAACACACGCAAACAAAAAAAACCTAGCCATGTGACCTTGGGCAAGTTACTTAACCCCAATTGCCCTCAAAAAAAAAAAAAAAAACAAACTATTTCTAATTATATTCTTTCATGCTTCCATGGTTCTGTGATCTCAGCCACAGGGCTTCAGGAGCATGCTGGTAAATGTGAAACAACTGGCTGGAGGGGAAGGGGATGGTATACACAAAATTTAATCTGCTTTCTTAACATTTTACAGCTTCAGTTTCAGTATAGTCAACCAATAAAACAATAAATCAAGCCCTGATTTCTAGCATTTGTTGACTTCTAAAGTGCAAATGCTAACAATGAAAAATTTTAAATCTGCTTCCATGAGCTGGTTTGAGCTGCCTATAACACATTCCTGGGTTACTCCCTCCAAAGGTGAAGATCATACCACGTCTTTGCCTTCTCCTCCTGTGTAACTTTTGTCCTTAAAACCTCTTTAGGGGCCCATCCAGAGTGCTAGAGTTATTCTTTTATTCTCCATTCTTGGCACTGAGGGGGATTACCAGTGTAGCATGCAAGATATCTATCAATTATCCCATATTCTCACTCCTTGAGCAAGTCAACTCCTCTTCTAATACATGTCCCTGAAGACACCAATTACGTTGCTTCTCCTGTGAAAATCTACTCATGCCTACCACACCCCATACATTGCTCTTTGGAGGACCTGTAATATTAATGCTTTGAAACCGTGGTATTTGAGGTTTATACTTAACATTTTGAAATCATAGCCATAGAGTACAACTAGATGCATAGTAGATAGAGTGCTAGATATGGAAACAGGAAAGCCTGAGTTCAAATCCGCATTTGGACATTTATTAGCTGGTCAAGTCACTTAACTGTTCTCATCCTTACTTTCCTCATTTGTAAAATTGGGGAAATTAGAGCACCTCCTTCACACAGTTATGAGAAGCAACTGTGACAACATATAAAAAGGGCTTTGCAGACCTTAAAGTGGTGGTATGCAAATGTTATTAGGAGGAGAAGGAGTATGGAACTTTATAGATAACCTGATTGGTGTTAATTTCTTTGAGACAGACAGGAGCATAACAGCATGAACTCTAACAGTCTCAAATAATCAAACTCCAGCATCGCAACAACTTTCTGGGAGACAGGAGCTACATCAAGTCTTTTCTACATATTTTATTTTATTCCAATTACATGTACCAATTTGTCCCAATTACATATAAAAACAATTTAACATCTTTTTTTTTAATTTAAGTTCCAAATTATCTCCCTTCCTCCCTCCTCATTGAAAAGAAAAGCAATTCAATATGGGTAGTCATATAAAACATATTTCCATATTAGTCATGTTGTGAAAGAAAAGACTAACCAAGGCAGGGGAGGGAACAAGAAAAATAAAGAAAGTAAAAAGCTTGCTTTGACCTGCAATCAGACTCCATCAGTTCTTTCTCTGGAGATGGATTGCATTTCCATCATAAATCCTTCAGAATTATCTTAGATCATTGTATTGCTGATAATAGCTAAGTCATTCACAGTTGATCATCATACAGTATTGCTGTAACTGTACACTTTTCTCCTTGTTCTGCTTACTTTACTTTTATACATGCACATCTTTCCAACTTTTTCTGAAAGCATTCTGCTTTTCATTTCTTCTAGCACAGTAGTATTCCATCACAATTATATACCACAACTTGTTCAGCCATCCCCCAATGGGCATCCCCTCAATTTTCAATTCTTTGCCACCACAAAAAGAGCTGCTATAAATATTTTTGTACATATAGTTCCTTTTCCTTTTTTATCTCTTTGGGAAACAGACCTAGTAGTGATATTGTTGGGTCAAAGGGTATGAACAGTTTTATAGCCCTTTGGGCATAGTCCCAAATTGCTCTCCAGAATGGTTGAATCCGTTTACAGCTGCAACAATGCTTTAACATTTGTCATTTTCCCTTTCTGTCATGTTAGCCAGACTGATAGGTTTGAGGTAGTAACTCAGAGATGCTTTAATTTTTATTTTTCTGATCAATATTGATTTAAAACATTTTATACAGCTATAGATAGTTTTGATTTCTTTATCTGAAAACTACCTGTACATATCCTTTGACCATTTATCAATTGGAAAATGAATTGTATTTTTCTAAATTTGACTCAGTTCTCTCTATATTTGAGAAATGAGACCTTTATCAGAGAAACTTGCTATAAAATTTTTTCTACAGTTAAGATTAGTGTGAATTTCCCTCCATCCTATTTCCCCCTGTTTATCCTTCTCCATTTCTCTCCTTTCACTCTATCCTTCCACAGAAGTGTTTTGCTTCTGACCATTGCCTCTCTCAATCCTCCCTCCTTTCTATCAGTCGCTTCCCCACCCTTCTATTATCCCCTTCTCCTCCTACTTTTCTGTAGGGTAAGATAGATGTCTATACCCAATTGAGTACGTGTGCTATTCCCTCTTTAAGCCAATTCTTGTGAGAATAAGGTCAAACATTGTCCATCCCCTCCCCCATATGTTCCCCTCCATCATAAAGGCTCTTTTGAATCTCTTTTATGCGACATAATTCATTCCATTCTGCCTCTCCCTTCCTCCTTCTCCAAGAATATATCCCTCTTTCATACCCCTTAGATATCACACCATCATGGTCATCCCTCTTTCTTATCCATTAATTTTATTTTTTTAGATATAATTCCATCATAGTCAACTCACATCCATTCCCTCTGTCTTTCTATACTGCTTCTAACTACCCTAATAATGTTAAGTTCTTAGAAGTTATAAGTATCATCTTTCCATGTGGGAATGTAAATAGGTTAATCTTAATGAATCTTTTATGATTTTTTTCTTATTTATTTTTATGCTTACCTTATCATATTTGAAAGTCAATTTTTCTATTCAGTTTTGATCTTTTCATTAGAACACTTGAATGTTTTCTATTTCATTAAATATCTATTTTTCCCCGCTATATTATACTCAATGTTGATTCTTGTTTATAATCCTAGCTCTTTTGCCCTCTAGAATATCATATTCAAGCCCTTTGATCCTTTTAGTGTAGAAATTGCTAAATCTTGTGGTTATCTGACTGTGATTCCTGGATATTTGAATTGTTTCTTTCTAGACTCATGAAATGTTTTCTTCTTGACCTGAGAGCTCTGTAATTTGGCTATAATATTCCTGGGAGTTTTCATATGGGGATCTCTTTCAGGTGGAGATTGGTGAATTCTTTCAGTTTCTATTTTATCCTTTTGTTATAAAATTCAGGGCAGTTTTCCTTAATAATTTTATATTTATTTATAAATTATATTATATTTCTTTTATAATTATTACCTTAATAATTTCTTTTGAGAAAAGATGATGTCTAGGCTCTTTTTTTATCATAATTTTTAGGCAGTCCAATAATTCTTAAATTATTTCTCTTGGATCTTTGTCCAGGTCAATTGTTTTCTCAAGATATTTTAAATTTTCTTCTATGTTTTCATTCTTCTGATTTTGCTTGATTGTTTCTTAACATCTTATGGAGTCATTTGCCCAGTTGTAATGTTTTTGAGGGGAAAAGAAGGGCAATTGGGGGTTAGTGACTTACCCAAGGTCACACAGCTAGAAAGTGTTAAGTGTCTGAGGCCAAATTTGAACTCAGGTCCTCCTGACTCCAAGGTCGGTGCTCTACTCACTGCACCACCTAGCTGCCCCTCCGTTGTAATTTTTAAGGAATTATTTTCTGTAGTGAGCTTTTGTGGCTTCTTTTTCCATTTGGCCAATTCTACTTTTTTAAGGAGTTCTTTTCTTCAACAAATTTTTGCAAATTTTTTCCATCTGGACAATTCTGCTTTTCAGAAGATTTCCTCTTCAGTGAATTTTTGTGCCACTTTTACCATTTGACCTATTCTGGTTTTTTCCTTTAAGTGGTATCTCTTTAAAAAAATTTTGTGCCTTCTTTTCCAAGCTGTTGACTATTTTTTCATGATTTTCTTGTGTCATGCTCATTTTTCCCCAATTTTTGCTCTACCTCTCTGAGTTTTAATATCCTTTTTGAGTTCTTCCAGAAATTCCCTTTGGGCCTGAGATCAATTCATATTTTTCTTTGAGGCTTTGAATGTAACTGTTTTGACTTTGTTCTCTTCTGAGTTTGTGTTATGATCTTTCCTGTCACCATAGTAACTTTCCATGATAAGGTTCTTTTCTTCTTGTTTGCTCATTTCTCTAGCCTTTTTTCTTGATGTTTAACCTTATGGTAAAGTTGAGTTTTGTTCCTGGGGTGGAGGGAGCACTGACTTCAGGTTTTTTGTGTTGCTTTTTTCAGAGTTAATTCTAGGGGTCTGCAAGCCCTTAGTTTTTCCAAGGTGGTATGATCTGAGAAGAGGTGTGGTCACTGTTCTCTTGGCCTGTGCCCTGTCTATAAGTGATCATAAGTACTCTTTTCTACTCTGGAACTGTAACCAAGGCCCTTGTACTTCTGCAGCTACATGTTCTAGTATGCTAGTCCTCCCCCTTCTTGCCCTGGGACTTTGACCTGAAACAACATATGGGCAATGAAATAGAGTCCTGTACCCAGTGCCAGCAAAGATTTCCCTGAAATCTCCTTATGATCAGTTGCCCAACCCCCTTACCTGTTGCTGGCACTCGTAGTACCAAACAAAACATTAGAGTGTGAATAATGAGTTTGTGGGCCAGGAGAAGGTTGAATGCATTCATATATTTAATGCTAATCAAATCTCAAATAAGCATCTGAGGGTTAGGGTTTATATACTGTAGCTGAAGCACTTGCATCACACTTTCTCATGGGAAACCTCACATTGTTTGTTACATGAGGCAGCTAGCTTGCAACCTTTAGGAGGCCATTCCCCTGGGACACTTACCTGCTTTCTTATCTCATGCATCACTACTTTATCTATATCACTCAAGCAGCCAGGGTTTCAGGGATGGTCAGAATGTTCCAAGCCTCCCTAGCGCAGATGTTGGTGAGTCAACATCCTGAGATAATGGGCCCAGGTGGGTGGAAACAGGCTCAAGGGGGTCCTTGGCCTGGATTCACACCCATGGCAGACCCCTTAGAGGTAATCCTCAACATCACCCCCTACACTTACCGTCTGTGGACTGAGAACTCCAGAAGCCACTGCTCCCAATTAAGCAACTGCTCCCCTGCATATTTAGTCATCCCCAATTCCTGTTGCTAGTTTTCTGGGGTGTGGCCTATGCTGGTTCAGCATATTCTGGACTCAATTTCATTCTCACATTAGTAGGACAGACCTTTCCTGCTGACCTACTAAGCTGCCTTGGGCTGAAAAATTGTTTAATCCCATCCTTTTATTGGTTCTGCCTCTCCAGAATTCATTTAAGGCATTATTTTAAAGTTATTTGGAAGGGAATTTGAGAGAGCTCAGAAGAGTCCTTGACTTTATGCCACCATCTTGGCTCTGCCCCTCTCTGCAGTGTATATCAAGGGTTATGTACCATCACAGGCCAAAACTTCAGTATCTGAGGCAGTTTCTGGCCCACCATCTGCTTATTTTTAATATATTCTCCAATGATATAATCACATTATCTTCCAAAGGAAAAAAAAAGGCAAGCTCTCTAGAAATAAAGAAGTCTTTGGGCATATATGGTCCTGATGATATTAAAAAAAAATACCAAAGGAAGTGAAACTACATACAAAGAGCAAAGATAATGATTAAAGGATCTCAGATTTAGAGGTAGAAGAGACTTAGAGGCTATTCAGTCCAACCATCTAGTTTTATAAATGAAGAAACTGAGGCACAGAGAAGCAATTGACTTGCACAGGGTCACACTCTTAGCTCGTGTCTGAGGTGATTTGTTCTCATGTGACACTGCTCTTAATTCTTTAGGTTTTCCTCCTCTGGTTTAGAAAAAAGAAGATCTAGAGATAGCTATAGGACAGTTCATAAGCATGTAGAAAAGGCAAAAGTGGTCACAGCTTTTGGAAGGTTTGGCCAATACAATGAATGACAGAGCCTGGATTAAAAAATACACTGAGAGAAAAGAAAACAGGACCAAATCCATCTAAATTAAATTTAGCATGGAAGTTTTACACTGGAGTTCAAATAACAGTTTTACACTGGAGTTCAAATAACAGTTTTACACTGGGGTTCAAATATCAGTTCCACAACAAAACTCTGGGGAGAAAGGTGCCTTATCTAAATAACCTTTTGTCTGGCAAAGATTTTAGTGGAGTTACAAAAGAAGATTTTAAGGGACTACAAACTGAATATTAGTCAACAGTATGATGGAATAATCAAGAATGCTAACAGGAAGTTAGACTTCATAAAGAGTGAAAGAATTCTAGACAGCTGACTCTCGTGGTATTCTATCCTGGTCCAACTACCTCTAGAGGGTGATGCTTAGATGTGAATGCCACATTTGAGGGAAAACAATAATAAGCTGGAGAATATTCAGAGAAATACTGCCATGATGGCCAAGAGTAGATTCCATATAAGAATAGTTGGCTGAAGTAGAGATGTTTAGTCTGGAGAAGAAAATAATTAGAGGGGGACATGATAGCTGTCTTCAAGTACTAATATTTAGAGAATCATAATGCAACAAAAGGTTTAGACTTTATCCCAGTTGGGCCCAGCAGACAAAATGATGAGTAAAAAGTGGAAGTTCTTAAGAGGCAAATTTAGTTGTGGTATAAGGAAAAATGTCCTCAACGATTAGTACCAAGGTAACATAGACTTTTTTGTTTTATTGACATTTTTTGTTTTTTAATTACGAACATTTAGAGATTGCGCTCTTTCTGTGAGGGGTTACTTGTTATAAAGTAAAAACTAACAGACAGTGACCTCATCTGAAAGTACATACAATATTCCCCATCTTTAGCACCCTTCCCCCCATTTCTCTATTTTTAATTATTTTTAATTAACAAATATCTATTTTCCCCACCCCCGTGTGAAAAAAGATAAAAGAAAAACAAATTCCTTATAACAAATATACATAATCAAGCCAAAGAAATTTCTTCATTGGCTGCATGTAAAATATATATAATGTCTCATTCTGTACTCAAAATCTATCACGTCTTAGTCAGGAGGTACATAGTATGTTTCGTCATCAGTTCTCTTGGAATCATAGCTTTAGAGCCCAAATAAACCTTAGAAGTCATCAAATCCATCCCCTTCATATTACAAAAAAAGAAACTGAGGCTCAGAGAGATTGTCACTTACTCAAGGTTAGTTATGTAGTAGCAGACTGGGAATTAGGACCTGATTCTAGGGTTAGCAATGTTCCTATTTTAGGAACTACAACTACACTGCTACTAGGTTCCCTGTCATTGGAAGAATTCAAACAGGGAATGAAGGATCAGTTTTCTCTCTTTTCTCTCATCTAAAGGATTCTCACTTAGGCATGAGTTAGACTAGTTGGTCTGTGAGGCCTCTCTCAACTCTGAGATTCTGTGAGTCTGATTCTATAATAGCTTTTGCGCATGACAATTCTTTCTTTTTTTCTTCTAACTTCTTTCTTTGTTTTTAAATATTCATGAATATGTTGTGCCAGTCTAGATAAACAAAGTATTTCAGTAAGCTTCTTTGGAGCCTTAAACATTTAAATGAATGATCTTTTTAGGAGTTTATACAAATGAATATGGAGAAAGAGGAGAAGGAGGAATGGGAACATCAGGCTTTGAACTATCAAATGGAGTGAACACATGTGCAGGTCGAGAAGTCGGTACAGGATATTCTGGAACATTAAGAAGGAATTCCATGAGAGAATGTAGAGACGGAGGCCTGAATATGAACTTCATGGAAAGCTACTTCTGCCAGGTAATGAAACTAATAGCAACTTCTGCATTATTTATGATGCTATCAGTCTAAGCATATAAATAATATTTCAATAATATATGACCTCCTATTTCATTCAGTTCTGATATTACTATCCAGCCTGATGAAATGGAGAAAACATGGGTGTGGTGGTGGGGGAAGCAGGGATTAAGATTGCCAGATTCCCTAGAGTGTGTTCTCAAATCTTCCAGAGTATACCCATCTACCCAGTGGGAAAGCAGAGAGGAATGCCAAAGCCTAGAGTGATATTACTTGGTTTGGTCATCTCCAAACAGAAGTATATTTAGGTAGCAATGATTTCACATCAAATTCTGATGCCTTTTTGGAAGCGTATCAATCAATTAATCAATCAACAAACATTTACTAAATACCAATTACATGCCAGCCATTGTACTAAGGTCTGGAGAGACAGATATTAAAAAAAAAAAAAAAACACCTGGTGCTTTCAAGAAGCTTGAATCCATCAGAAAATATACACAGGCATACATAAGTATTTACAGAAAAAAAAATAAATACAAGGTAGTTTAAATTCTAGATAAGTATGGAGAAGGGGCACCAGAATTAGGTGGGATGAAGAAAATGATACTTAAACTGTCTTGAAGGAAGTGAGGAATTATATGAGGCAGGAGTGAGGAAGGAGTACATTATAGACAAAGAAGACAGCCAGTTAAGGCATGGAGATGGGAGATAGAATGCCATGGGTGAGAACAGAGCTAAGGCCAATTTGTTAGGAATGTAGAATGTAGGAAGAGGAGTTATATGATAGGGCTGTAAAAATAGGTTGGATACAGATTACAAAGGGCTTTAAAAACCAGAGGAGGTTATTTATTTGGCCCTAGGGGCAATTGGGAGCCACTACAGTTTAGTGAATAGAGTAGCAATATGATCAGAAGTGTACTTTGGCAGCTGAAAGAAACTGTGGGATAAAGATAGACTTGAAGCAAGAAGATGCATTAGGAGGCCATTGCAATCTTCCAAGTAAAAGGTGATATAGGCCTCAAGGGTGTTGGTCCTTTGAATAGTGAGAAGGGGATAGTTGTGAAATGTTGTAAAGGATAGATTTTGGGGGAAAGACAGTAAGTTTCTGTTTTAGGCATGTTGAATTTGAAACATCTATGAGACTGGTACTTTTAAATGTACAATAGTTGGGAGCTTGAGAGAGACTTGGGCTGGATATGCAGATCTTGGAGTCACCTGCATAGGAGGCAGTAATTAAACTCATGGAAGCTAATGAAGTCACCAAGTGAGAAACTATGGAGAGAAAAAGAGAAGAGGGACCAGGGCAGAGCCTTGGGGTATACCTAGAGTTAAGTTCCATGATGTCAATGATGAGCTGGCAAAGAGGACTGAGGAGGAGTAGGAAAACCAGGAGAGAGCAATATCATAACAACCCAGGGGACAGATAGAATGCATATGAAGAGAAAGGGATCAACAGTGTTAAATTCTGCAGATGTCAGAGATGATGAAGACTAGAGAAAAGTCCATCAGACTAGGCAATGAGGAGACGATTTCTAATTGGAGCAGGGTAGATAGCTTCAGTTCCGTCAGGAGGTCAAATATGAGAATGCAAAAGAAGAAGCGAGTAACCAAGAAATAGAGGTAACGTCTATAGATAGATTTTTATAAGAACATGACTGAGAAAGAGAAAAGAGACATAAGATGATAGTTTGAAAGGATGGTAGGGTTTGGGAAAGATTTTTTAAGGATATATAAGACTTGCCAAGTTCAGAGCAATTGCAAAATAACCATTAGACAAGGAAATGATAAAGATTAGAGAGAAAAAGAATGATGGAGAAGACAAGAAGAAGATGTGACCAAAGTGACACATAGAGAAATTGGCATTAGGAAAAAAGAAAAGGTACCACCTCGTTATCAGAGTGAAGGAGAGAATGGGGGGATGATGTCAAGAGATTTTAAGATAAAGAAAAAGGAAGAAGAGGTAGCTCACACACACACAAAAATGGTTTGAATTTTCACAGGAAAAAATATGAGGTCCTCAACTGAGAGGATAGAGGAAGGGCTAAATGTGGGAAGCTTGAAGAGTAGAGAGGGTTTGGAACGGCCTCTGTAGAGACTGTGATAGGGAATGCATTAGAGAAGAATAAATGTATTGCCCTGATTCAGTGAGTACACAATTGAAAGAAGGAAGAAAACAAACATTTATTAAACTCTTTTATGTGCCAGGTACTGTGCTAAGCAAAATTTCATATCACTTGATCCTCACAATAACCCTGGAAAATAAGCACTATTATTATCCCCACTTTATAGTGGAGAAAACTGAGGCAGAGAATGGTTAGGGGACTTACCTAAACTCACAAAGCTAGTAAGTATCTGAGACCACATTTGAACTCAGGTCTTCCTGACTCCAGGTCCACCATTCTATCCACTTCATTACCTGGCTGCCTCTATTAAAATTTGTGGTTGGTGGTGTTGTCGTCATTGTCATAATTGTTGTTAGTTGCTAAATATGGTATTTTACTAGCTACTATACAAAGTATATAGAGTTGGTTCCTCATGCTAGAAATATATAGTACAATATTATAAATAGCAGGTGGGAGGAAAAGCAAGTGTTTTGGCTGTAGGCTCTTTTATTTGGCAAAGGGTCTATGGGTCTCTTAATTCTTTATATGAAGAAGGGCATCAACCAGAGTCAAATTCTTCCAATCTTTCTGGAAACAATATTTTGGATAAATCTTCCTGGCCTCTTGACATAATTCCACCTGAAAGTTATGCACCAACAAACCAAGATGAGCCCCATTCTCCTCTTTCAGAGTTAGTATGATGAGAGGCATCATACATGGAGATGCACAAAGAGCAATATCAGCTTTAAGTACCTTCTTCCAAATTTTCTGAGAACTGATGCAAATACCTGTGTGAATACTAGCTATGCAATCTGCATTATCACAGTACATTTTATCTAAATTGAGCTATGTGGAAATTGACCACTAGAGTGGGTCCATAAGGTTAAGTCATTCATTTCTCAAAGACTATGGTAAGTACATCATCAATACTAGGTGTCAGCAAATTGGTGATTACAAATGATTGCCAACCAAATTGTTGGGAGTAACTTCCTCATATGTGTTATTTTTTCAGTGTTTGGTGTAATAGAAAGGATAAAGGACTTGAACTCAAGGGCTTTATCCCCTCACTGTTTCTACCTTTGTGACCTTGGACCAGTCACTTAAACCTTTGGGCCTCAGTTTCCTCCTCTATAAAATGAAAGGGTTAGACTAAATGACCTCCAAGTTTATTTCCAAGTTCTGAATCTATCATCCTAAGATATCCTCTCATCAGATATGTTTTTATGAATCTCAGAACTCTTATAGAACTATACTTCTCATATATTTATTGTGTTCTATTTTGAATTTTAGTTATTTGTGTTGATGTCAAATCTCTACTGCTAGATTGCATACTCTTTAAGGATAGAGATTAGGTTCAATTTTACCTTTGAATCAACCTAAGTACAATACTTTGCATGTAACATATAACTTTTGAAATGGTAAGATGGGGGAAGTGAAGGAAAAAGGCCTAGAAGGAGGAACAGAAAAAAAGACATCTCAAAAATTAGACATCTGATAGATTTTTTAAAAAATATTCTTTTCCATAGTTTCTTTCATTAAGAAATTAATAAATAACTAACCGTGTAATGTTGAGCAAGTTACTTAATCCCAATTGCTTTAGAAAAAAAAGAAATTAATAAAGTCAAAAAAGGAAAAGGTAATATTTAACATGTTCAAATGTATGCATAACTTTTTAAATTTTCTTTTTGCAAATTTAGAAGGCATTTGCCTATGCTGATGAAGATGAAAGCAGACCATCAAATGATTGCTTACTTATCTATGATATTGAAGGGGTTGGCTCTTCTGCTGGCTCCATTGGCTGCTGTAGTTTCATTGGAGAAGACGAGGATGACAGCTACTTAGACACTTTGGGACCAAAATTTAAGAAATTGGCAGATATTAGCCTGGGAAAAGAGATCGATTCCTATCCAGATGCTGATTTTGCTTGGCCACCAGAGAACACTGAACCCAAATGCCCTCCCCAGGGAAATGATATTTCCATTGGACACCCACCAATGTCTCCACATTTTGGTAAAACCACAGTTGTTTCTGAGAGCACCTATCCCTCTGGGCCTAGCATTCAGCATTCTATGCCTATACCTGATCCTCTGGGCTATGGAAATGTTACAGTGACTGAGTCATATACTACCTCTGGATCCCTGCAACCCCCAGTACATATTCATGATCCTCGGCATGGCTCTAATGTTGTGGTAACAGAGAGGGTAGTAGGACCCATATCTGGCTCAGATCTCCAGGGAATGTTAGATCTAACTGACTTCAGAGAAGGATCCAATGTTGTAGTGACAGAGAGGGTAATTGCACCAAATTCAAGACTTCCTACTTCTTTGAGTATCCCTGACCCCAGAGATACATCAAATGTGGTAGTGACTGAAAGAGTAATTAGACCAACTTCTGGTCTGATGGGCAATCTAAGCATTCATCCTGATTTATCCAGTGCCCATAATGTAGTTGTAACAGAGAGAGTTGTTTCTGGTGCTGGGGTAACTGGAATCAGTGGTGGTGGTGTTAGTGGTGTGGTTGGCAGTAATGTGAGCAGAGGTGCTGTTACCATGAGTGGGGGTGGAATAGGCTTGAGTGGATCTGGCATAAGTGGGGGTGGCATTGAGATGAGCAGCCTGGGAGGTGGGGGAGGTGGCTTGGGTAGCATAGGTCTGAACAGCAGTGGCCTGAGTGGCAGTTCTACACTTGGTCATGTGAGGAATTCTGATCATTTTAACCAAACCATTGGATCAGCTTCCCCTAGTACAACTCGAAGCCGGATCACAAAATACAGCACCATACAATATTCTAAGCAGTGAATGTATCTGAATTTTCTTCTGTGGCAATTGTGACCAAAATTTAGCTATTTCACCCCACACTAAAATATCATATTTTGTTATTTATAATGTACATCTAGACTCTAAAATTATGGTAAAGTATAACAGGGTGACCCTAAAGTACATGAGAGAAAGATCCTGCAACACTGTTATCAGGAAAACCTCTCCTGGGTACAATTCAGTCATTTCTTCTATTAGTATTAATGAAAATCTGAAAGTGGAATAAAGACAGGAGGTAGATGTATTTATCCATGTGTGGCTTGGGGCATATTCCAAGTTGGGAGTAAAGTAGGCCCTTAGTCATAGGACATCATCTTCTTTGTGCTTGGGGGTTTCATTGGTTAGCTTGCTCGGAATTGAACTGCCTGCCGTACTGCTCTGGTAAAAGGGCACGTGCACCTTGCTCATGCATTTGGGAAGAATTCTTGAATTGTGTACAAAGTACTATTTTGCTTTCATAGTTAATATATATGGAAAAATGTACCATGTTTTTGAGTAAAAGTTAACCACTGCATGACTCTTTCAGATGTTATTGGACATTTATTTTAAATATTCCCTAAATCTCCCCATCTCAATGGTAAAAAGAACTTTAATTAAGAAAACAGACCCTGGAAAGGAAAAGCCATATAAGAAAGTGACAATAGGAAGAGGATGTTTCAGGGCATACCTGCTCATGTTGCTGAAATATAGAACAAAAAGGAGTCTAGAAGGGACCGTGGGACTTGGCATAATTTCCTCCAAGGTCCTTAGACACATCAGAGTTCTAAGAACCAAAAGAAAGTCTTACATTTCCTGGCTGGTGATGAGCAGTGAGAATGGGCCTGACTTCCTCTATAAGCTCTGACTATACTGGTGAAGGTTGTTCACATTACAGAGTAATAGAGCCGCAAGTCTTCAGATGTACATCTTTATTTAATTCCTTCTCCTATCTACCATTGTTTGTAATTATGATAGAAACAATAAACAAACAAATCTACCAGGAATACAGTATGTGCAGATTGAAAGGAGTCATGGTTGCTATTGCTACTCAAAGCTAAATCACCTCTGTAATCAGTGACTTTGTACTACATTATCTCTTAACTATCATTTTCAGCAAGCATTATTCGTGTATATCCAGAAATTTATACATGTGTCATATAAACATATTACCATAATATAGTTTACAGGGCCGAGAAAAATAAAATGCTCACAAACACATCTTGGGGGGGGGGGAGTACTGTGGGAATACCCAAGGGGACCTAGTTTGATACATGGAAAATGTTAAATGGGGAACAATTAGAAAGGAGCTTTTCTGTACAGCATTTGCTTATAATGTTGGTGGCTTGAATTGAGTTTCAGATCTCTCTCTGCCTTCTACTCTCTGCCTTTTTGAAAGGCTTGACTAGGAACTTAAACTGTTGTTGTCCTTTTTTGTGTTAGCAAAAACATAATAGCACTGAATAAATCCATTTCCCTAACCCCCAACCTGGAATATTTTATTCTCAATCTCATTACTCAGACATTGCTGGTTTGACTTTCAGTCACCTCTTGGCATATCTTACACACTCCATTTTTTAGTTATTTTTCAAATGTTGATATGTGCTAGTTTGATCCAGCTACAAAGCAAAGGTCAGCAATGTCTTGTTTTTGTTGAATTGTTTATGTATGGTTGCTATATAATTGGTTATATAGTCAAAATTTCTGAAGTCTAACTAATAAAAAATCAAAATTAATATTCTGTGCATTGAGAAATACATCATACTTTTGTATGACCAAAGAAAGATATGTTTTTCTTAAAATGTTTATATGTTTTGGTATTACTCCCAGTGAAATAAAATTGAGTGTGCTAAATTTTTTTAAAAGTTATTCTCACTACACTTGTAAATAAAATTCTTCATTTAGCATTTTTCCTTACACAGAGAATAAACAAGATGTCATGCTTATTCATTCCTTAAAAATACCAAGAATGGTATCCAAAGTGAAAAGGATGAAATCACCACCAATGAAGAAGAAATTCAGTTATCATTAGGGAATGTTTTGACCAACATTATGCCAATAATGCTGACAATCTGAGTGAAACTGATGAATATTTACAAAAATATGAATTACCCAGATTAATAGATTAGGAAATAGAATGCATAAATGACCCCATCATGGAAAAAGAAATTGAACAAGTCATTAATAAAAATCCTAAGAAAAAATCCTCAGGGCCAGATGGGTTCACAAGTGAATCCTGCCAAACATTTAAAGAACAATTAATTCCAATACTACATAAACTATTTGGAAAAATAGGCAAAGAAGCCTACTAAACTCTTTTCATGATATAAATATGATATATATAAATATGATACCTGATACCTAAACCAGGAAAATCTAAAACAGAGAAAGAAAATTATAGACCAATTCCCCTAATGAATATCAGTGCAAACATTTTGGACAAAATATTAGCAAGACAATTACAGGTATTTATCACAAGAATTATACATTAGGAACAGGTGGGATTTATACTAGGAATAGAGGGTTGGTTCAATATTAGAAAAAATATCAACATAATTGTCTATATCAATAGCAAACCCAACAGAAATCATATAATTATCTCAATAGATGCTGAAAAAGCTTTTGACTGCATTCCTATTAAAAACAATAGAAAGTATAAGGAACCAATGAAGAATTCCTCAAAACAATAAACAATATCTGTCTAAAACCATCAGGCAGCATTATCTGTAATGTGGATAAACTAGAAGCCTTCCCAAAAAGATCAGAGGTGAAGCAAGGACACCCATTATCACCACTATTATTCAATATAGTTCTAGAAATGTTAGCTATAGCAATAAGAGAAGAAAAAGAAATTGAAGGAATTAGGATGGGAAATGAAGAAACAAAATTACCATTCTGTGCAGATGATATGATGGTATATTTAAAGACCCATAAAGAATCAACTAAAAATTACTTGAAATAGTTAACAACTTTAGCAAATTTGCATGAGATAACATAAACCCACATAAATCATCAGCATTTCTTCATATGACCAACAAAGCCCAGAAGCAAGAGACAGAAAGAGAAATTCCATTTATAATAACTGTAAACAATATAAAACACTTGGGAATTTATCTGCCAGGACAAACCCAGGAACTATATGAATACAATTACACAACACTTTTCACATAATAAAAGTCAGATCTAAACAACTGAAAAAATACCAATTGCTCACGGATAGACCAAGCCAATATCATAAAAATGAATGTTCTGTCTAAATGAATTTACTTATTCAGTGCCATACCAATCAAACTACCAAAAAATTATTTAAGAGAGCTAGAAAAAAATAACAACAAATTCAGCTGGAAGAACAAACAGTCAAGAGAATGAATGAAAAAAGTACAAAGAAAGGTGGCCTAGCAATACCAGATCTCAAACTATATTATAAAGCAGTAATCATCAAAACTATCTAGTACTGGCTAAGAAATAGAGTGGTGGATCAGTGGAAGAGATTAAGTACACAAGACACAGTAGTCAATGACTATAGTAATCTACTGTTTGATAAACCCAATGACCCCAGCCTTTGAGATAAGAACTCACTATTTGACAAAAACTGCTGGGAAAACTGGAAAAAATAGGACACAAACTGGGTATAGACCAATATCTCACACCATATTGCAAGATAAAGTCAAAATAGGTACATGATTTAGAAATAAAGGGTGGTACAATAAGTACATTAGAAAAGCAAGGAATATTCTACCTGTCAGATCTATGGGGAAGCAAAGAATTCATGACCAAAAAAAGATAGAGAGCACTATGAAATGTAAAATAGATAATTTTAATTACATTAAAATGAAAGGTTTTTGTATAAACAAAACCAATACAACAAAAATAGAAGGAAAGCAGAAAGCTTGGAAACAACATTTACAGCAAGTGTCTCTGATGAAGGCCTCGTTTCTCAAATATATAGAGAACCAAGTCAAATTGACAGGAATATAAGCCATTTACCAAGTGATAAACAGAGGATCTGAACAGGCAATTTTCAGATGAAGATATCAAAGCTATCTATGGGCATATGAAGAAGTGCTCTGAATCACTTTTGATTAGAGAAGTGCAAATTAAAACAACTCTGAGGTACCATCTCATACCTATCAGATTGGCTAATATGACAAAAAGAAAAATGATGAATGTTGGAGGAGATATGGGAAAACTGGGACACTAATACTCTGTTGGGGAAGTGTGAACCTATCCAAAAGTTCTGGAGAGCAATTTGGAACTACTGGGCATTTGACCCAGCAAAATACCACCACTAAGTCTGTATTCCAAAAAGATCATAAAAAAGCAAATAGGACCTACATGTGCACAAATATTTATAGCAGTCCTTTTCATGGTGGCAAAATATTTGAAACTGAGGTGATGCCCATCATTTGGGGAATAGCTGAATAAGCTGTGATATATGAATGTAATGGAATACTATTGTGCAATAAGAAATGATGAACAGGCAGATTACAGAATAACCCAGAAAGGTTTATACAAACTGATACAAAGTAAAATGAGAAGAACCAGGAAAATGTTGTACATAGTATTAGCAACATTGTGTGATGATCACCAATGAATAACTTAGCTCTTCTCAGCAACACAATGATCCAAGTCAAGACAAAGGACTCAAGAAGGAAAATGTTATACATCCACATAAAGAATTGATGGACTCTGAATACAGATTGAAGTAAATTTTTTCACTTTATTCTTTTTCATAATTTTTTCCTTTCGATCTGTTTCTTCTTTCACAACTGTGCCTAATACAGAAATATGTTTTACATGATAGCACATGTATAACCTATATCAAATTGTCTACCATTTTTGGAAGGGAGAAGGGAGGGAGAAAATACTGTAACTCAAAATCTTGTAAAAATGAATGCTAAAAATTGTTTTCCCATATAATTGAGGGGAAACAGTAATTTAAAAAAAGATAACTGTAAAAAAAATACGAATAATGGAGATCTAGCTTCCAATACTAGTCAGAAATGATTCTTAGGGCACAGCCAAGATGGTGGATTAGAAACAGCAAGTCCAAGGTGCTCTCCCCCCAGATCACCTCTAAACCATGTAAAAGGGGATTCTGAACAACTTCAGGAGCCCCAGCACCCACAGAACGACACAGAGAAGCTAACCTCCCGCTGAAGACAGCCCAGCAGCCCTGCAGGAAGGGCCAGCACAGCACTCTGGGAGCTGACAGCCCAGCACACGGAGAGCCGAGCCCAGGTCCTCATGAGCTGCAGTTTTAGCCACAGGGCTGCCAGAGGGACCCCAGAACACCAACAGCTGTGGCGATTCCAGAATTATCAACACAGACATGCCTAGGACAAAGTGAAAGGTTAGTGCCCTATGGACTTTGGGACCAGTATTTGGGGAATGCCTTGGCTTCCTCCCCTGGGTGCTAGAAGCCTCTGAGGAGACACGCCATTTTGCAGTTTCAGTGGCAGCTCCAGCTCCTGGCCTGCGAACTGTAGGGAGATCCAGTGAACCGTCTTGGGGGGTAATCGCTCTTGCTTTAAGCTCCCTGGATCTGGATTGTGGTCTGGGATGGAGGTTGTAGGGTGGGTATCCAGCTTGCCAGAACTGGAAGTTGTGAAGACCCCAACTTAGGGACAGAAGCTCCCCCGTCTGGTGGCAGAGTCCTACTGTGGCAACAAGCCCAAAAGTCAAGTAATTAAGTGGCAACATGCCGAGGCAAAGGAAACAAAATAAACAGAAAAATGCAACATTAGATTCCTATTTTGGGGGCAAAGAGGATCAAAGCAGGAGGAGGACTGGGAGGTCAGAAATCCTGTACCAAAAGCCCCAAATGAAAATATGAACAGGTTACAGGCCATAGAGGACCTTAAGAAGGACTTTAAAAATCAAATAAGAGAAGTGGAGGAAAAATTGGGAAGAGAAATGAGAAGGATGCAGGAAAAGTATGAAATGAGGGTTAAAAGCCTGACTGAGGAAAATAACACCTTAAAAAATAGACTGGCAAAGGAGGACCAAAAGGGCAATGAGGAGAAGAATGCCTTAAAAAGCCCAATTTGCCAGATGGAAAAAGAATCTCAAAAGCTCACTGAGGAAATTCATTCCTTCAGAGTTAGACTGGAGCAAATGGAAGCTAGTGAGTTTATGAGAAATCAAGATGCTGTTAAACAGATCCAAACAAATGAAGGAATAGAAGGCAATGTGAAATATCTCATGGGAAAAACCATTGACCTGGAATATAGATCCAGGAGAGACAGTTTAAAAATTATTGGACTACCTGAAAGCCAAGATCAAAGAAAGAATCTAGAAATCATCCTTCAAGAAATTCTCAAGGAAAATTGCCCTGATGTTTTAGATCCAGAGGGCAAAATAGAGGTTGAAAGAATCCACAGATCACCTCCTGAAAAAGATCCCAAAAAGAAAACTCCCAGGAATATTATAGCCAGGTTCCAGAATCCCCAGATTAAGGAGAAAATACTACAAGCAGCCAGGAAGAAACAATTTCAATATTGTGGAAACACAATCAGAATAGCCCAGGACCTGGCAGCTTCTACACTGAGGGACAGAAGGACATGGAATATGATATTCCAGAGGGCAAAAGAGCTGGGAATGAACCCAAGGGTCACCGACCTAGCAAAACTGAGTATTTTGTTTCAGGGGAAAATATGGTCATTCAGTGGAATAGAGGACTTTTAAGCATTCTTGAGGAAAAAACCAGAGCTGAATAGAAAATTTGACATCCAAACACAAGAAGCAAGAGATGCCTGAGAAGGTAATCAGGGAAAAGAAATCAAAAGGAACTTATCATAGCTGACCTATTTACATTACTACATGGAAAAACAATAATTGTGACTGATAAAACCTTTCTCAGTATGAAAATAATGGAAGAAGGGTATATGGTCATATGAATACATATGTGAATGTGTATATATATGTTTACAGTTATACATGAATAGAGGGCATAGGTTGAATTTGTTGGGAAGGGATGATACTTAAGGGGTGAAATTATGAGGTGAGAGAGGAAAGTGGCAAGAGGAGATGGGGAGAGACAGGGTAGGATAAACTATCTCATGTAGAAGAAGCAAGGGGAAGTGGTTGCAAGGGAGGGGGAGAATAGGAAGGCTAAAAAGGCAAAACCCTATTCTCATTGAATTTGGCTCAGGGAGAGAATGACATACATACTAAATGGGATATCTCAACCTGCAGCAGAATAGGGGAAAGGGGGATGAGAGGAGGGATGATGGATGGGAGGGCATTCTTGGAGGGAGGGGAGGTTGGAAGTACCCACTATAGAAGAGGGATAGGATCAAAGTAGGGAATGGATGAGGTGGGGGTGGGATGGGTAGGAGGGAATTATAAGCAGCCTTTTACAATATATCTACTATGGTAATGTTTTGCATAGCTAGACATGTACAACACATACTGAATTACTTAGCTTCCCAGAGGGAATGGGTGACAAGGGAGGAAAGGAATGGATCTGAAATTTGAGGTCTTAAAATTAAATTTTTCAAATATATATAAATACTATTATTAATACTATTTTGCATGTACTTGGGAGATAAGATGTGCAGGCATTGGGGCACAGAGATTCACCTTGCTCTAATGGAAAAGTCTAAGGGGGTATGGGAGAAGATATGGGAAAGAGCAGATTGGAGGAAGGGATATCTTGTGGGACTGCTATTCTGGGATGGTGGGTAGGGGAAAAATGGGGAAAAATCATAACTCAAAATCTGGCAGAAATGAATGATATAAACCAGAAGTTAATAAAGCATTTGTTTAAAAAAAAAGAAATTATTCTTAAAATTTTAATCCTAATTATTTTTATTTGCTATTTTTTCCTAACATGGACATCTCACCCATAAGAACATTTGGAATTAAGATAAACTAACTGAAATAATTTCTGAACTGTGTCCACTATGTAAAAAACATCATAGTAAATCAAGGGGTACAGTCAGTGAATCAATCCATTTTAATAAGCACCTACCTCTGGAGGAGGAGACACTGCTACAGATAGAAAAGTTAAAAATCTCTCAAAGGGCTCACTAATAAGGGAAAGAACATACAGAAAACTATGTAATGAACTGGAGATAATCAAGAGAGGGAAGGCATTAAAATTAAGGGCATTGGAAAAGGCTTTCTGTCAAATCTGGGACTTGAAGGAAGCCAGAGGTAGAAATGAGAAGAATTCCAGGAATGGGGGACAAGTGATAATGCCTAGAGAAGAGAGTGGAGGCTTGTTTGAAGAGCAGCAAGGAAGCTAATGTCACTGGATATCAGAGTACCTGGAGGGGTGTAAGGTACAAGTGGACCAGAAAGGTTATGAAGGGCTCTAAAAGAAACCCCTAAAAAGGGTTCTAGAGTATTTTATATTTGACATAAATAGGGAACTACTAGAATTTATTGAGAGAGGTAGGGGAGAGAGAGGAGGAATGTCACCTGCACTTTAGGAAGATCACTTTGACAGCTTAGTAGAGGGCAGATTGGAGTAGAGAGATTTATGGAAGGCACCCCAACCAAAGGCATCAAATGAAATGAAAATCTTCCAAAATAATTTTTTTCAGTTCCTTTCTATTCTTTCCCTTACATTTGACTCAGCAAATAGATGATGTGTAGATTGTTTAGTCAGTAAAATATCAAGCACTGATTTGGTGCATACTGTGTGAGAAGAGCCTTCCTTTAGGAGCATGGGGAAAGAAATCAACCTGAAGACAGCATGGCTGCATCCAGATGATTTAGCAAGTCATCTTCACAGAACTTTCTTAAAAATAAAGAATAAGGGGTGTGGCTAAGTGGCTCAGTGAATACAGCACCGGCCCTGGAGTCAGGAGGACCTGATTTCAAATCCAGCCTCAGACACTTGACACAAAAACTAGCCTTGTGACTTTGGGCAAGTCATTTAACCCCAATTGCCCTCCAAAAAGCAAAATAAAATAAAGAGTAGGATTGATCTTTGAAGAATTTCTTTTGGGGGAGGAGGGGAAGCAAATATATCTATATAGATCACTGTATATCTACACTGTGGGATATTTTCCCTTCTTTGGTAAAAAGTGTTGTAACCACAGGGGCCTTTCCTTGGATTTAGAGCTAAAAAGACCCTAGAGATCATGTAATACAATCCCCTGGTTTGATAGATAAAGAAAGTGAGACTCAGGTTAAGTGATTTATCTAAGGTAACAAAGTAAGTAGCAGAAAACAATACTGTCTGTCTTTTATCCTGTTGGAAGTATAGTCCCCAAAGTCAGATTAGTTAAGTAGCCAAACAATATCCCCTTTTTTAGTCTACACATATTTATGCTTTTCTATTTTACGTTTACATATGTTTATATTTAAATCTATAATAAACATATTCATATGTATATTATTTATACACATTTATTTAAGGGACTTAATAAGGACAGTTTACTTTTTATATGAGGAAATGTAAACTGTATGTCCAAGTTTGTAATTAGTAATTGGGTAGTTCTAAAGAAAGATCAGAGAAGAGCTGAGTATGATGTGCTTCTAAGAATACTGTCCAAGAAAAGGTAAAAGGAGTAATTATCTTATACAAGTGAGAGGAAAAACTGACACAGAGGAATTAGATGAGGGAAGAGGGCTGATAGTTCTGGAATCCTACTCTCATCAGGAATGGGTTAAAGAGAGAACAATGCAGTTATATCTAAAAGGGTATAAAAGTCTTCTAAATTCAGAAAGAAGTTAAAGGATATGGGGATAGGGAGGTGGAGGTATTTTTAGAGGGAACCATGCTCACATCAGATCTGGGTTAAAGAGAGGATAATATATACATTTAGAAGGAAATAAAATCCTTCTAAATTTATAAAGAAATAAGAGGGTGAGGGAATAGGATAAGGGGGAGGGTACAAAAAGGTGTCTAGATTAATGGGAATGGGATAAAGAGCGAACAACATATGTGTGTGTATGTGTGTATTTGGAAAGCTATAAGAGTCTTCCAAATTCAGACAGAAATAAGAGGGTAAGGGGAAAAAGTGGAGGGGAGAGGATAAGGGATGGATCCTTGGGGTGGGGAGGGCAGGTAGGTTAAGTTATAGAAGGGCAAAATTGCAGGCAGAAGTAAAGTGGAGAAATCAGGAGGGATAGAAATTAAGAGATAAACACAAAGAGATTGATAAATTTAAAAAACAGGAGCAATAATCATTATTTCAGACAAAGTTAAAGTTAAAATAGATTTAATCAAAAGAAAAAATAGGGAAACTACACTATATGTCAGCCATATTAATCAATATTGTTTTAAACTATACCAGACAGTGTAAGATTAGAATATTGCTGTGGTGTAGGAAATGATGAGTATTAGAAAAATATGGAAAGACTTGGACTTAAGAAGGAACATGTTATCCACCTTCAGAAATACAGTACAAACAAGTACAGAATGGTCTTACATAGATGCTGAGAATGTATGTGTGTATATTTGTGTATGATTATAGATATCTAAGTATGTGTATATATGTCTTTATGCATAAATATATGTTTGTGTGTATGTGTCATATGTGAATGAGTCTATATATTTGTATGTACATGTGTGTATGCATATATGTGTACATATACATATATAAACATACACACACCTGTGCTTCATTGTTGCCTTCTTGGTGGAGGGGTGGAGGAAAGAGGGGAAAAAAGAAAGTTAAAAAATGCATAGGAGAGAACAAAATAAAACCTACAAGGAAGTAAAGAAAAGATAGACAGCTCTGAACACAACGTGTAGTATTTATCATATAGACTTTCTTGAAATGGAAATTTATTGCTTTACATTTTGAATCCTTTCATGTTCTGCTGTGCACATGGCAATGTTCTTTTTTTCCTTATTTTGTATTTTAGTTTAAAATTTTAAAAATTACAAAAAAAGCAAAATATTTAACTAAGTACTTGTGAGAAGGAATGTGGTCTGTTTGACAGAGAACCACTCTTAGAGACTGAAAGAACAGTTCTAGTCCTGGCTCCATGACCCTGAACAAGTCCTCTTTCTGCCCTAGCAACTTTGTAAGGCTTTTAAATTGCAAAGGAAGTACCAGTCTGGTAGAAAGAACTACCTCCCTAGGGAATTCCCCACAACAATGAAATCTCATAGGTCCTATCCAAAATAAGCTAACAAAGGAAGCACTTAGATAATCACGGTATCTGTTATTAGCTTCCATATTCCCTCCAGTCATAGAGAGTAAAAGCCATTCATGCCTGCCCAGACTATAATTGTGACTCTTGTCTAAGGCCTATCAATCCTCTAAGAAGAACAACCCAACACGCTAGTGGCCTTGCTCTAGAACTCAAATCTCTTGATATTTTATAGATAACAATGGAAAATATAGACTTTTTCTGCTATCTCTTGGTCTCCCTATGTAACTGATTCATCTTCTTTTCTAGTCATATTAAGATAAGTATTAACTTTTTCTTTCAGTCTAATATTCTCTACCAGTGCCTTTGTATACTGTAGATGTTCAGTATTTGTTAAGTTTAATGGATTTGATACCAATTTAATTACTTTTCCTAGCAAAGTCTCATTGCCCCAGAATATGTTAATATATCTAGTGATGTATATTGCAATCTGATTCCATGTCTCAGATTATTTAATTTATATATGAACTAAACTTCAAACTGTTTGAGCTATTATAATTTGCTTTTAGGTATTTCTCAAATCAATTTGAGATAATAAATAACCAGGTTGTTTAACTGTTCACTTTTTCCTTCCACTGAATGTTTATTCACCAATTTCAGTCACTTAACTATTTTAACTTATTTTCTTTCACTGACTACTCATTGTTTCACTCTTCTTTAATTACTTGGGGGATTTTTAAAACTCTATAACATCTTTCAAGCTTCAACACAAAGTTTAACTTGGCACATTTGGGTGTTTGCTCTTGACTATAATTTGATTGCAATTTTAAAACTTGGTTTGTAATTTCCAAAGAGTTCATATTTACAGCAACAAAAATAAATGACCAGTATGGATCTCTTGGGTTTTTATGACTTATAGATTCATAGAATATCAGAGTTGGAAGAACCCTTATTGATCATTATGACCTGTCTCAACTCCACTTCAGCCTCCTATGGTAGTAGACTCTATCCTCACTCCTCAATCTGTTGCTAATCCTCATCATCAATGCCTAGTCTTGGAAACTTCCCCTCATTGTTCCTAGATCTACCTTTGAAAATCAAATACAATCCTTTTTTCTCAAGATTATCCTTCCAATATTCTTATCCCTCCTAAATCTTTCTTCCAGGAAAAATAGCCCCACTTCCATCAACCAACTCTCATATGGCATAATCTCAAATCCCCTCACCAACTTAGATTCTTCCCTTTTTTGGACATTCTCCATTTTACCAATGTTCTTCCTGAAATGTTGTACCCAGAATTGAACAAAATACTCCAGATGTGATCCGACCAGGTCAGAGTACAATGACATTCTCATGTCTCTACTTGCTATATTCTTCTGACCAGCAGGATAATGGAGAATCATGTAATAGTCATAGGTGGGTTGTAGTATTTTTCTAATTATGACCTACCTACAAGAAGTCATGTAAAAAGAGATCATCCAGGAAATGTATGAATAAAAAAAAGTCTATAGGGTAGTCATGGATGAAAATGAGGGAGGCAAAACTCAATTGTTGCACTGCTAGCCATAAAATGGAGATCGCAAGGAGAACTCTCAGACTTTGTAGGATCTATGGGAAATTGTCCTTATAGTTATCATACTAGATTCTACCCAATGTTCTAGCCTATTCAGGTCTTTTTTTTATCCTGACTCCATTATCCAATGTCTAGGTAGTTATCTCTCACGGTTTAATGTTATTTTTCAATTTGATAAGTGTGCCATCTGTGCCTTTTAGGCAGCTGGTGGCTTAACAGCTATAATTCTGGCCCTAGTGTGCAGCAGATCTGAGTTTAAATCCAACCTCAGACACTTGCCAGCTGTGGGACCCCAAGCAAATCACTGAACCTCTTTTTGTCTCTGTTTCACAATCTGTAATATAATAACACCTACATCACAAAATATTTATATGACAGGAGTGTTGTCAATCCAATATTACCAACACATCTCCTTTTGAGGCGGGTACCCTAAATTGCTGGGGATACAGACTAGCAATAAGGGATTTGTCAAGTGTTTCAAAGGAATTTCCTAACCCCAAATCAGATAATTGTCTGGGGCCAGGCATCTCAAATGAGGGAGTTAATTCTAGCCTTTATTAAGTGTAGTTGTTATAGCCTCAAGGCCCTGGACTAAAACAGCTTTATCCCTTCCTTGCAAGGAAAGACATTTCCTCTCAGATATACTTTCAGCAGACAGAGGCAGAAAGCAATAGACAGCCTTGAAGGCATGACACAAACAAGGACCAGCAGGTGGTAGCAGAGAGTAGTTAACGCCAGAGTAATGGAAATTCAAGGATGTAGTGCTTAGTAGACATCATCTGACACCCAGAAGAGTGTCTTCAGTCAGTAAAGATGATGTGTCCAATGGAGAGTTTAGATACACAGTCTAGCAGAGAAAAGCAGAAAACCACACAATGACATCATCCAAGAACATTGAAGGCTCTGTGGCGGCAGACAATATAAGATGCCATTTACTTCCTGGTTTTGGAAAATTTGAAAAGCATCTGTTGTTCTCCAGACCTAAAGCACCTCTTTCTTCCTCCAAGAACTTTTAAAGATCACTACAGGATCCCCATGCCAAGACCACCTTTCTCTTTTTACTATTAGGAGACACCCTGTTTTCCAGGGCTAAGGCCCAGTGAGCAAGCTGTGCCATGAGCCTGGAATGACAACAATCCTTTGTGCTCACTATCTGGATGAACTCTGCCATACCAACATCCCAGAATCATTTCACAACAGCACCAGGTGGTCCCTGAGCTCAGACAAGTACCTACAGAAATCATGTTCTGGTCACAACCCTTCTAGATGAGGCTTGGGCACATGTGTCCAGTTTCCCTCCTCCAAGAATAAGGAAAGTTTCTTGCTTTTAACCACTGTTAACTCTTTGTTCTTATTTTATTTCTTGGAGTTAACTGTGGTTATGATGGCCTGTGCAAGCTCTGATAATTTTCAGAATTAACTATGGTTGTGATAACCTGTGTGAGCTCTTTGGCACGAACTCTTTTTAGAATTAATAGCAGTTACATAACCTCTGTGACTTTTTGGTCATTTGTTTTCAGATGTGACACTGTCAGCACTCTTGACATGCTACCTGACATGCTCAGAAACTATAGTTACTAGTTCTTTCACTACCCTGAAATACAGAACAACTAGGTATGTGGGGTTTATTTTGTTTGTTTTTTACTATCTTCAGAGAAAATCAAGACCATTTCTCTGTGATCTCACACATCTCAATTTCCCAACACTTCAAATTCCATCTACCTCAGGAGCTCTGAATCTCAGGACCATTAACTTTTTTTAAAAAAATTTGATAACTATTTCAATATAATTGATTTCCTCCATAATTTTTAAAAATTTTATGCATTTAAGCACATTATTCTAAGGAGTCCATAGACTTCACCAGATTTTCAAAGAAGCCATGCACAGATTGCAGCATCTTTCTAATTATGACCTTTCTACAAGAAGTAATGTAAAAAAAGATTAAGAACCCTTGCTGTACATCTTCATCCATTCTGTCTTTCTTTCCACCAGCACAGAATGAAGTAACTCTTCTCCTCTCAAAGGTTAACTCTTCCATATACATCTGGATATTATTCCCTTGTATCTCCTTCAGGGGCCTGTCCCACTGACCATTCTTTCTCTCCCTTATCTTCAGTTTCTCACAATCTACTACCTCCTTCTTCACTGCTTACAAATGTTCTCAGGTCTCTCCAGCCTTTAAAAAATAGTAAAACTGCTCTATGGTCAAACATGGTGACTTGCTGAAGACGGCCAACCCGTCTTACCCCCGCAGGAGCCCATCGCCTGCCCGCCATGGCCCGCCTCCCACAGTTGGTCGTCTTCGACCTGGATTACACTCTCTGGCCCTTCTGGGTTGACACTCACGTGGAGCCCCCATTCCACCGGAGCAGGGATGGGAGTGTGCGGGACCGCAATGAGAAGATCATTAAACTATACCCAGAGGTACCCGCCGTCCTGGACCGCCTGCATGACCTGGGGGTGACCATCGCCGCTGCCTCCCGGACCGGTGAGATTCAAGGAGCCAATCAGCTCTTGGAGCTTTTTGACCTCACTAAATATTTTGCACACAAGGAAATCTATCCAGGCTGCAAGGTCACACACTTTCAGAGGTGTCACCTGTATTCATGTCCAGAGCGAAATGAATCTGCACACTCTGACTAAAGGCCTGGAAACATTTGCAAAGTCTTGAGATAAAACTCTCAGATTAAGCCCTGAAGATGTTGGGAGCCCTGGCCATGGATCCCAGCAGGGAGAGAACAAGAATGAGGAATGCATTTTCACGTCATCTGTGAATTGTATAGAACATTTGTGTGTGAGCATACAAGACCCTTCCCTTAGTGTAAGTCCTCATGTATATGGACCGACCATACTGCCTAGGACTGATTCCACACTTTGATTCCCATTGCTGTCTGTTCCTTTGTGTGTTACAATATCCCTTTCTCATGGCAAATAAAACTTCCTAAGATATAAAAAAAAAAATAGTAAAACTTTTCTTGACCCTGCTGTTCCCTCAAACTATTAACCTATATTTCTCTTCCCTTTCACTGCTAAATGCCTGCAAAAGTAATTTACTCTTAACTGACCCCATTTCTCACCCCCTACTCACTCCTCAACACCTTACTCTGTCTTCTGATAACTATAAACCAGATTTCTAACATAGTTGTCATTAATCGCTCAAATGCTATATACTATGTTTGTTTGGGTTTTTTTTTTTTGGGGGGGGGGGTCCTGGGTCTTCACCCTCTGCCTTTATAAATAGTTTTCTATGGTTTGGGAATTCTTGATTCTGTTGAACAGAATCTGCTTCTTCAAATAAAATCTTTCTTTTCTTGACTTCTGTAATAGTGTTTTCTCCAGGATTTTCTACCAGTCTGAACATTCCTCAAACTCCTTTGCTGATTCATCATTTATCTCACAATCATTCTGTGTGGATTTCCCTCATGGTTTATTCTGGGGCCCTTCTATTTGCCATCTCTACTAGGGTGATCTCACTCATTCCCTTGGAAGCAGGTACCACCTTTACTCAGTTCATTCCCAAATCTATATACTCAGTCCTAGTCACTTCCTGAACTTTAGTACCTGTTGTCTAATGGACACGTCCACCTAGATATTCTATCAGGACCTAAAACTCAACATATAAAAAGTTGAATTCATCTTCCCCGGTAAGTATACCCTTCCACCAAACTTCCTTATTTCTATAGAAACCACCACCATCCTCTCAATTTTCACAAGTTTGGAAAAATCTTTTACTTTTCTCTCTCCCTCAGCCTCAATATCCATTTAGGTTATGAGTTCTATTAATTCTATAATCCCTCTTACATTCATCTCCTTCTTTCTACTCAGTCACCACTCAAGTCAGGTCATTATTACATCTCACCTGGACTATCCTAATACTCTCCTAATTGGTCTCCTTGGATCAAGTTTCTCCAAAGTTTATCCAAAATGATGTCTATCATAATGCCTATCACATCTTCCTATCATAAAAATACCAGCACAACCCTAACCTTTAAAAATTTCACTGGCTCCTCTTGCATCTAGGGGAAAAAAATGAAAACTCTTTAGGATGCAGTTTAAGGCCCTTCACAATTTTGTACCAACCTATGGCCAACATAGACATTTGTTTTGCTTGACTATTCATTTTTTTTTTTTTTTTGCTTTTTGGAGGGGGGAAGGTAGGGCAATTGGGCTTAGTTAAATGACTTGTCCAAGGTCACATGGCTAGTTTTTGTGTTGTGTCTGAGGCCAGATTTGAACTCAGGTCCTCCTGACTCTAGGACTGGTGCTCTATTCACTGTGCCACCTAGCTGCCCCCTTGACTATTCATATTTTTACAAGACTTTTGGTTTTATTTATTTTTCTACAGATGGAGTTGGAGGGAGGGAGAAAAAATTATGTTTCTTAAATAGGGAAAAAAAACAAATTAAAACAATCTGTTCCCAACCTATCTTTCTCATTTAATTTCTATCTCACACATTCCAGACAAAGTAGACTATTAGCCATTTATCCTTTCTTATTTTCACACATTCACACAGAGCCCACTTCCCCCTCAAGCCTACAGTGTACTCCCTCCTCATTTTTGCCTTTAAGAATTTTTGCCATCTTCCAAGGTTTGGCTTGAGTTCTACCTCCTCCACATAGCCTTCCCTTTTTTCCAGCTCAAAGTGTAGAGCATATATGCCACTATCCTAACCCATAAATATTTTAAAATCTAATTAGAGTGACATGAGATATACACAGGAAAGTTTAATACAATGAAGAACAAACAATCCCTAACTTGTGAACATATTCAATTGCCAAAGTCCATTGAGTTCTTGGGACTAAAAAGCTTAATCCAATAGAAACATCACTATTCCTAGTAATCAGACTTCCAGGATAGCTCGTAGAAGCCTGCATATACTAAAAGCACAGGCCTAATAGCACTCTAGAGTCTAGTCAGCCTGTACTGCAGTGCCCATAGGAAATAGCCTCCAGCACTACAACTGGGTGGGAGCTCATCCTCAAACACCAGCTGAGGTAACAGGAATGAGAACTTCCCCTCCTCTGAACCTCACTTTTTTCTAAGCAATGACAGTGAGACTTCCTCCAAACAACTGGTGGTGGCTGCTATGGCCTAGAATATAAAGATAGGGAGTCAAAGGATTAGGAATTGGGGAGGAGGACATCTGTTACAATATCCCATAGAGATGGTTCACCTACTGACCTATTTTCTATTTTCCTAAGGTCCTAGATTTTGACCCTTCTGTTTCCACTGCCACTATTTACTTCTTCATAGGTTCATAGGATCATAGATTTAGAACTCAAAGGGGAGCCTAGAAATTATCTAGTCCAATTCACTTATTTTACAAATAAGGAGCACGAGGCCCAGAGATGTTGAATGACTTACTCATGGTCACACTGGTGGTAAGTGGCAAAACCTACTAACCAAGTTATCTGTCCTTTCTATGGTAAACTTCTAGAGAAAAAATGAACTCTCACAATTTCACCCCTATCCTTTGGTCCCTGAAGCAAGAACTTAGTCATTTGAAGTTTTCTTTAAAAAATATTTTTTAAAAGTTCTCTACGTCCCTGAAAGTTATGTGAAAAAAGGGACCAGTCTCATCTTAAATTTATAACTTTCCCCAATACCTGGTGCTGTGTTCTACACAGAGTGGAGATTTAATACATGTTGAATTGAACTGGATTTTATTTCTAGTAATGATGGGGAATATATTAGGGCAAAAATAACAAAAGAGAAAAAATGTTTTAAAATTTTAAGAAGGCTTAAAGTCTCATAATTAAAATTTTGTCCCAAAATTTATTGGGATATAAATGAAACTATTCCTTGGTCTTTATTAATATATCCTCTCTCCATAATTATATTTTAAATTTCATAACACTTCCTTTCTTTGTGGTTTTTACTACCTGAAAGGCTAGCAAATGTTACAGAAGTTCAGAGAAGGGAGAAGTTTTGCCCATAAATATTATTGAGTTGATGGGACTTTGGCTGTGTCTTGAAGATCAGGTAGAATTTGGATAGAACTAAGGAAGATGGGAAAATATTCTAATGGATGAAATAGTATCATCAAAGATATGACAGTAAGAATGAGCATAAACTGTTCATGGGACCAATCTGTCCATAATGGAGGCTTCAAATGAGAAGATAGAGAAGGATAAAATTGGATCAGTAATTTGAGTGTATTATAAAAGTCCTTGAAAGATATTCTGAGGTGTCTGGACTTTACTGTTAAAAAATGAGGAGCCACTGAAGTCTTCTAAAGAGGGCAGTGACTGATAAAAAGCAAGCTTTTTAAAGATTCATCTCAGCAGTATTGTATATAATGAACTGGAGTTGGGTAAGAGCACAGGCATGGAGACCAGTTAGAAAGGAGTTGTATCAAATGAGATGTGAAGTGAACTAAGTTGGCAGCAGTGGACGTGGAAGAAAAGAGAAGGGTATGAGAGAAAATCAAAAAGTAGAAACAACAAGACAAGGTGATCATATGGATGTGAGGGGTGGAAAAGATAAGGTAACCACAATGTTTCGATACTGGGAGACTAAAGAAAGGTAATACCATTCAATCAATAAGCACTTTTTTAAAACCTATAACATGCCACATCCTGGGCACAAGGAATGCAGATACAAAAGTGAAAAAGTTCCTGCCCTGAAGGAAAAGAAGAAAGTTGTTGTTGTTGCTGTTGCTATTGGAAGCGAAGTAAGAAGTTGATGGTCATTTCTGGAAGTGCTAGATCTGAAGTGATCAGATATTGATGTGGAAATGTCTAGTAGACAGAAATAAGACGATGACTTAGACAACAACTTAAGACTAGAGACACAGACTTGAAAGTTATCCTTAGAGTGAAGCCAAGGGAATGCACAAGTGAAGCCAAGGAAATGCACAAGTTTCCTTACGAACAGAGAATTAAGGAAAAAAAGAACAGGGGGACCAGAGACTGAGTCCTACAGGAACACTGCTCTAGTTAGAGGGGTGGTGGAATGGCTAAAGAAGTTGTAAACTCCTTTAACCATCAACTTCCTCATTTGCAAAATGAAAGAGCTATATCTGATGATGTTTAAAATGCCTACCAGTGTCAAAATTCTATGAGTCCACATGAAACAGAGTAGTCTGTTACTATACAAGCCAATAAGGAAAACTTTTAACAAGGAGAGTGTAGTTGAAGCTTCAGAGATATCAAAAAGAGCACAGACTGTAAAAAGACTTTTTCCTTCTGACTTCTTTAGGGGTTGATTGCTATTTTTTAATTGTAACATTCAATTAACTTACCCTTTCACCAACTGTGCTTACCAAGAAGCAGACAGTAATTCCAAATAGCAAAAATTCCATCAAAGAATTTTTTTGAACAGGGAAGTTACTAGATTCTTCTTAAGAATTAAAAATGCATGATTCAGATTAACCTGAAAAGGCAATATAGTACTGTAATCCTGTGTTCTTATTCTGTCTAACTTTTCTAACTCTAAATCTATGATTCTGTGACCTTATGTGCAGTCAGTATGAGTTCACCTATATGATATGATTTGGGAAGTCCAGGAAATCCCCCAATATTTCCTTCACTGTTCTGTCACATAGTTCTTAAAATCCCACTGTTGGAGACATTCCTTTGGGGTCAAACATTGCTTCCAGAAAGTCCCCTTTTAAGATGTGGCCTTAAAATTAATTAAAATTAACTCTTAAAACATGGTCCATTCATTTTCCTTGGGTAGATTTTACCAGATCATTGTTTTCTGGGGTCTGGACAGCATAAGAGTATTGGAAAATGGGGGGAGAATAAAAGGAATAACTTTAAAAGTGAGACAGGGGCATGCAGGGAGGGAGGGGAGCAGATCACAGCTAAAGGATGAGGGGCCTGAAAAAGGAAGTGGGAGGTGCCAAATACACAAACCTCACTGACTTCACAATTTAGCCTGACCCTGTCAGTGACACCAGGAACAATAAACAAAGATATATCAGATTGTGGAATCTGATGCCTGTCTTGATTGCCATGAGCCTTAGGTCTGGATCACGAGTCAGATGATACTCCTCCATGACAGTCTCTGAGATTAGATCAACATAAAAGTAGCACACCATGTGTGGCACAGATCCCAAAGGTACCATAGTGAATTCTTAACCTGACTTAACAAGACTATTTGCTAGTGTGTAAGTTAATTTGGAATATAAACTAAAATTTTCCTTTTGTTATTTACACCAACTACCCTTAGAAAATTTTACCTTTATCCTTGGTGCCTGCTACCACCCACTGCCTAGCCTGGTTTTCTGTCTATCTACTGCCATAAATCAATTGGCTTCAATGAAGAGACAGGATGTTTATCTTTGGGGCCATTATCTTAAATTGTACAGACAGGCAAGTATTCACAGCCACTGCTCTAGGTCAAAAACAACACAGACTTTATTGTTTACATACTAGACCTTCTCAGGCCTGTGGAAATGAAAGCTTTTACATCTGCATCATCTTATGAAACCATTTGACAGCCAAAGCTTAGGGCTATGAGTATTTTATGTTCCTTTTTTCTTCTAACTTCTAAAATAGTCTTTCAAGACCAATACTGGTCCTTGGGAAGCAAAGATCTACTGCCAGGAGTTCCAAATGCATCATAAATAGCATCACGCAGTTACTAAGAAGCATTTATTAAACACATCACCATGTACCAGGCACTATGCTTTGTTGTTCTTGTGTTTCAGTCATTTCAGTCATTTTTGACTGTGACCCCATTTGGGCTCTTCTTGGCAAAGATAATCAGGAAGTTTGCCGTTTCTTTCTTCATCTCATTTTATAGATGAAGAAACTGAGGCAACAAGGTGACTTGCCCAGGGTCACACAGCTAGTAAAATGTGTGAGGCCAGATTTGAACTCAGGTCTTCCTGACAATAGTCCCTGCACTCTATCCTCTGTGCCAGGTGGCTGCCTCAGACACTATGCTAGACCCCAGGAATACAGTGACAAAAATGAAACAGTTCCTGCCCTTAAAAGGCTTACATTCTATTTATGTTTTCTTTTTTAAGATTTCTGCCAAATAGAGTGATATTCCAGATGCCAATAGAAGAACAGACCTAAAAGGAATTGCAAAAAAATTTGAAAAGTTGTCATGTAGAGGAAGAAAAAGATTATACTTGTTCTGCTTGTCACAAGAAGTTGTGGAAGGATAAAGTTGGTAGAAGTTGCTAAAATATTAAGCTTTTTCCTGTTGTAAGGGGAAAAAGCTACCAAAAATTTGGAGATGTCCAAAAATGAAATTGGTTGCTTCAAAAAATAATGGTGACCCTTAAACAGAAGCATCAAGACATCTAGCATAGTATTTGCTAGGGATATTTTGGGAATTTGTTGTCATATGCAGATTTGGACCCCCCTTCTCACTCTCAGATTCTATAGAAATACACTTCAGTAATGGGATAATCCATGGACTCAATACTTAAGTATTTAAGTGGAAAAAAGAATGAGTTGACAATTCCTCATTTGATTATATGATATTGACACTTTGAATAAAAGTTTCATGCAAAATGGTAGTCACTTGGCATTACTTTGCAATATATATGCACATATCCCCTAAATATTTATTGTAAAGGTACTAGAGTATTTCTCAAAGAAAGCAGCACACATCAGAGAATAAATGGGTCTGGGATGATTGCTATGGAAACAGTTGAATGTCCCTTTTATTTTTCATTATAACTTGCTAATCTATGGATACAAAGGAAAGTAGGGGAACCAGAACTCCTACTCAAATAGAAGAAAACAAAAATAGGTATAGATCTAACTGATGACTGGGTTGGGGGTGAAGAGGGGAGAGAATACTCTTGAAAAGATTGTATACCAGAGTATTGTTACATTAGAGGTTAATCATGGCACCATATAACTGATGCTTCTTGCTTCCTTCTGTCTCATAAAGTGAAATTCATGAAAGGTACACAGAATGTGATTGATTCCATTATAGTTGAATTGCCAATAGGTATTTTGTTCATTTCTACTGTGTTGATATTCTGGATACTGGTTACCAAAAGTTACATAAGTTCAGAATTATTCCTGCAAATAATATTACTAACATTTTCTTGAGCTCAATGCTACTTAAATTGAAATGGAATTCATTCACACATTCAAGAGCCACTTTTCTTTACCATTTGGGATACTATTCTGGAGACAAGTTAGGAAATGACTCCTGAGTCTGAAGGCTCTCCCCTTAGACAGATCCCATTGCTCCAAACAAAGGCAATGCTTTTGGGACCACTCTAAATAATCATATTAAATATCTATGAGAAGTCCATCCAATTCAATTCAACAAGATTTCAATAAACAACCACTATGTGTCACACACTGCAATAGGACAGGGAATAAAAAGACAAAAATAAGTTTACATTCTGTAATTTATCATAAATCATAAAATCTTAGATTTGGAGATAACAGAGGTTATCTAGTCCTACCTGAAACATGAAATGAATGTTCTCTACAACAATAACAGCAAATAGCCTTCAGTAATGGGGAACTCACTACCTATGGAGGCAAACGAGTCCATTTCTGATTAACTCTAACAATTTACTTAGTTTCCCTTCCTCACAATGAACAACAACCTGCAACACCTTATAAACCATCCACTTCAGCCAAGCTATTGTCTATACTGGCTCCTGAAGATAACATGATGACTCCCAATTCTGAACATTTGTACAGGCTATTCACCTTTTCAAATACAGTCAGTCATTCAAGTTGTTTTCTCTACACAATGCTGAGCTTTCTGATTTAACATCTGTAAATATCTGAATTATGACTGAATTCTCCACTTTTAATTCAAGTATTTATTACTGCATGTACAACACCTAAATGATGCCTCTACCTAGGAATTAATTTCTTTTTCATATTTTAAAGTGATGTCTTTTCCTTATAAGTAGGTGCATGTGTCCATTATCTTACTCTTTTATTTTAAGACATATTGTCAATCCTCTAATTATTTTAAATCTCCTCCCTGCACTCTCCCAAATGTATACATCTCTTTCTAGTAGGAAATTCCCAGACAGCATTGTAAGTGCAATCCACTTCTACAAATAAAGAGAATGAATGCCTTGTTCATAAGCAAAGTAATTTACTGAGAGGATGTACAGAACCAATGAATATTAGCTTCATTTCCAATTCATTTTCCTTGCAATATACTGTCAGCCAAGTACTTCTTGACCTAAGGAAGACAAATGACTATAGAATTTCCTAGGATGTACATCTTGTTCCTTGAAGCTGGGACTCTGGTAGATATGTATATTTGTAGACAGTATATATAATTTTGCTTTTTTAATACGGGCAGTAAGAAGAAGCCTACTAATTTTATTCAAGATGATGATAGGTGCTAGCATTTTAATTATTTTTCATGTTGTGAGTAATTTATTATTCATTGGGTATCTTCCCTGTAAATCTTGTCCTCACTCTGTAAAATTTTCTCTTTGGTGTCCAACAAAGGGTTTCATTGCAATAAGAAGCAAGGTGTGTCTACGCTTTTACCTGGAGCAATAACGATGCAAGTCTTTCAGACCAGCCCAAGGGTTTGGGGTGGGGAAACAGAGTCATTATAGAGCATCTTTAGTTTTTCACCCAGAGGAAGTCAGAATGAGCTCTGATGCCCTCCTGGAAAAGCATCACTAAGCAAGCACACCTTCCTCTTCAGCAGGCAGGACACCAGGTCCAGGTGCCCAGGACTAAAATTGAAAATCATTTGGATCTGTATGTAAGAAAAATCAGAAGCAATGGACTGGCTCCTTTTCAGAACTATTGGCATTCTAATCATTTTAATGGTAAGTAGAAAATTAAGAGAGAGAAAAATACATTAGACATTTGCATCTTTCAGGTTAGTTGATGACCTTTATTTATTGAATTGGTTCAAGGTTCATTCTCTTTCTGAATGGTAACTTTCACTCCTAGAGGTTCCAAAAATTTTCTAAGGATGTTTCCTTCATGGAGGGTCTATGAGGCTTTAAAGTAGCAGAAAAACACATTTTTCTGGATTCTATTTAAAAGTCATTGCCAATATGATTTATACTATAATCCAGATTATTATGGAAATTTTCTATTAAAAAATGAAGCTGGTGGCTTTTAAAGTAAATATATACAAAAACTGTGCTTAGTAAATATTGCATGACCAAAGAAAGAAAATAGAACCTATCAATTTGGGAAATTACTTTGATTCTCTCTCAACACTGAAATGTTGTTTTACAAAGTGAATCTGGGATCTCTAATGCCATATGAATAGTTGTCTTCTTCGTTTTGCTTCATTTTCTTCTTTTCATATGTAAGCCAGTATGCTATCATATCTTTAAAAATAATCAACAATTACAAAGTAATATCAAAATTTCAAGAAGAAATGTCAATTGCTTTTATAGATGAGGTATTTGTTTCACAATTTTGTAAAAGGCAAAACATTATTGTTGTGTATTATAGCTTTAATCACCTTTCAGTCATTGAATGCTGTATGGGAAATGACTGTCACAATTATACTCTTCTGCATAACTTGTGTGTGTGGCTAAACTACATTAAAAGTGATATAATCCTTACAAATTTTGTACCTATTTTATCATTCCTAAATTTTCTGTATTTATCTTGCTTTAATGAGGTTTAAGTTAAAGACAAAGGGCTGATACCTTTAAAACAATTTTTTTTAAATAATTCATCTAAAGTTCTAGGAGAAATGTCAAAGTTATTCCAAAATTAGCTTGTGCAAATCTTAAAAGGATTTTTTGAAGAGTATAGGTTATTTTAAAATTAAGGAATGAAGTATCCTACATTCCCACTCATTAAAGAAAGACCTGCTTTCAAATACCAGGTGTTTGGGAAGCACTGTAAAAACCTTATGATCTGACAAAGAAAAAAGGCATGATTAAAATTAATGGGCACAGAAGTAGGCATTATGCCAAGTGAAGAATATCTTCAACTTCTTAATATTTGGGGGACTATGTTTGTCTTTTTACATAGCAAATGAGCAGTTTATCATCTTTGAGGTAAGGCTGAGGATAAAATGCTAAATAAATAAAATAAAATCCCCCCAAAAAACCCCACTAAATGTGAAATGTCTCTTTTAGTTATTAAAAATATGTATAACGCCACTTTCTCTGGACCTAATTTCTGAGAGGGTTGGATTCAATAATTTCTGTAGTGACTTCCAGTTCTAAACCCTCTTATCATTTTCCATTTTTTATTTTAAAGTTATGGTAGTTCAGTTACATCATTGGTAATAGGTTTTTTGTGGGCTATTTTGGGAGTCTACGTATAATTTATAATATGATTTCTAGAACAAAGTGTATTCCAAATTCCTAAAACGAAGTGACATGTCTTGGGAGGAAGTGGGTTTGTCCTTACAAGATGTTAAAACAAAGGCTAGGTAACCTTTTGGAAGTGGGTTCTGATCAAAAGGAGATTCTTGTTCAAGTATATATCAGACTAGATAGCTTCTGAGGTTTCCTTTTACTCTGAGATTCTGGGGCTCTATCTAGATTCAATTTCTCTTCAGCATAAAAAATGAGTAAAGCTGTTATATTTAGATTCACCCATCTTCTCCAAGTGTCTTTGCTTTTTTTTTTCTTATTGAAAGCTGGGAATCATATTTTGCTACAGGCAAATTATTATCATTTCTAAAACTGAGGAAAAGAATTTTTAAAAAAATGTTTGCTCTTGGGTTTCAAACACTGCACATGAAAGGTCTGTTGATTCCATTTTCTGAAACCCCTAGACCAGAGATGTCAAAAACACAGTCTACCAGCATGGAGCCCACAACCATCCCTAGAGCTGCAAAATCAGAATAAAATGTAATAGGGGAAAAAACACAATTGGGGAACAAAATAAATTTTAAAAATTAGATAATGTTAATATATGGTTTTCTAAGTCAATTTATGTGCTTCAAGAATTTTTATGTATGGTTTAGGGCCCCCCCATTTCTACTTGAGTTTGAATCAAATTCCCTAGACTATTATGAAAACCCTTTTAAAAGATAATTTCTATTTTAGTGTTTTGCTTTCAAAATAGCAATGATTCAGTTATGTCAAAGCTTCCAACCATAAATAGTGGGAGGTAAAAGTCTTTGTAAAGTTACTTATAAGACTTTCCACTAGTATGGGGGAAGAGGGAGAAGGGAGGAAGAGCTGGCAAAATGAAATTATAGTGAAATAAGAACTTATCTAGCCCTATCACGAGCACTTTGAGGATCAGAATAGGGGGTTCAGTTTGTAGGATCATAGATTTGGAACTGGAAAAGACCAAGAGGACATCTATTCCAACCCCTCATTTTACAGTTAAAACAATTCAGGCACAGAGAAGTGATTTGCCCAAGGTCACATAAGTAGGAAGAGGTAGTTATGACCTGAACCCAGATCTCTTTCATTTCAAACTAAACACTTTCCTCTGCATCATGTTGCCTTGCTATCAGGAAGTTCATCAACTATAGCTTTAGTAGTCACCCTCCTGACAACCAAACCTGCAAGTAGGAGTAGAGTGAGCAACCCAGATTCGTGCTTCAGTTCCACCACCATTTACCCCCAAGGTAGTAGACAGAGAATGAGCTCCCATAAACTCCCAGGCAAACCTTCTATAGGGCTTGTGGGAAGAGAGAGATTAAGGTCCCTCCTTGAGTCAGGCACAGTAAAAAAAATGGTTGCACTATGTAAAAATACAAACCTAGCCACACAAACTTAAAAATACTAAGAATGCCAAGAGTCAGACATTGATTACTCTCCAAATCATAAAGCCCTTATCCTATCTTGCCACAGTAAGAGTTTCCAGCAGACTTCAAAAGCATCACAGAAAAAGAAACACTGCCGATAGTCACAGTTCAACATTAGAATTCAAGATAGAGACAGTCACTTTTCTCCTTCAGGATATTTATTGCATGGCATTGTCCATCCTGTTGAGGGAGAAAATTATCTATTTCCTGGCTTGTCCAGTAAAAAGAATTAATTACTGATTTACTACACTGGACTTTTGGGGGAAATAATATTTCCTTACCATCAGTGCAAAAGTGGTTTTGGTTATCTGTAAGGAACTGTGGTAAATGGGGTTTGGGAGCCAAGTGAGCAGCGGCTTTTCCCTCAGGGTGGTCTTTGCACAAACACATTTCATGGTAATAGCCCTCTTAATTAAATGGTTAATATTCTCTTCTCCTAGGGACTTCTTAGATTGCTTAGTACAATTACAGCTCCCATTTCCATAAGACTTCAGGGTTTACAAATACAGTCTCATAAGATAGGGCAAGTACTGCTATCACACCCATTTTTCAAATGAAAAAGGCGAGTGATTTGCCCGAGGTCACAAAACTTGTGAGCCTAAATTCTGGGACTCAAGCCCAAATCAGCCAATTCCTACATCCAGGGCCCCTTCCATAGCATTACACTGTCTCGACTTCTATTTCATTATCACAATTGCTAAATTTTCATGAACTTCTTTTTGCTGTTTCATTTTCTATCTCTTGGAAAGTTTGGTTTTGTCTAACTTTAGTTTTCTCACTGGATTGGATGTTACTTTGCTTTTGATAGTTTTACAGCAGTCATCACAACCAGCAAGATTCCAGGACTTTCCATTTTAACAAGCATTTAAGTGTCTATAAGATAAAAGTTGTTGAATTTATTTCATTCAATAAAATCAACAATGATCAAAACCATATAGAACAGACTTCTAGCATGTTTCAAGACCAAGGTAGCATGAAAGAAATTATTTGGGAGAGGCAATACAAGGGCTGTGTTGAAAATAAGAATATTACTACCTTTGTAGTTAAATTCCTATGCTTGAACTCTTCCCCTGTTCATTAAGATCTAAATCAAAGACCGTTTGTGCATTATTAGAGTTTCTACCAACCTGGGAGTGGCTACACCTTTCAGCCTGATGGGTACTTTGTATAATATAGATGCCAACCACAAAGAAATACTTTGAACAGAGTTATGGCTGTGACTTAGACCAATAAAAAAGCAGGCCACTGGAAGACAAAATGGTGTTCTTTTTGCATTATCTGATGATATGGGGTGTGTCTGTCGTGTCTTGGTGTTTTAAAGATTCCAAGACACACTTTAAAGTCTTCATTATTTCAACTTCATTATCCTTCAAAATGTGATCAGAAGGGTACTGATTAGGCACAAAAGCATTAAGTCTAGAATTTGAGATTTATTTTCTTGACAACCTCTTATTTTTTTCTGGAAAATAACTTAATTAAAATAAAAATAATTAAAAATCTAGGGAATGCTATTATTCATGTAGTATACTAGGAAGAATCACGGGAGACAGAGCAAACTGTAAATAGGATTTGGTTAAGACCTAGGTCTTTTCTAGAGATGGAAAACACAAAACAGATGTTTTTTCATCTGTCAGATAAGCATTTAAGTGAATAACGTACTTTTGGCTAACATCTATCAGACATTCTATTTCTTGAAAAGTCTACTAAGCAGAAGTTTGGAATGTAGCAATTTGTCTATTTTAAATAGAAAACAGGTCCAACTAGAATTTTAAAAGGACTAACTACACAAATGTTCACATACTCACCCTAAGCAAGTAATAATATGGGTCAGATAAGCAGAAAAGAAGGTCCATTAAATTTAGTTCTCTGCCAGGGTACCTTCTAATGAGTAGAATAATGAATGTCAATGGGTTGGTTTGCTTTTTGCTCTAAATTAAAAGAACTCCTCACTTTAAATGTTTATAAGAAAACTTTTTCTATTTTTTTCATTTCAATATCTTTTACAAAGAAGAACTTACCTTATCTATGTGCAGTAATGGGGGAAATTTTTACTTAATTCTCTTACTAAAAACTTGGGTTTCCTATATCTACCAAGATTTTCAAAACATTAATTGGAATCATGGTAGATACAGAAAGCATTAGTATCAATCAACAATTACAAGGAGCAGGTACTATATCTTTGGAATTCCCAGTGTTTATCAGTGTCTGGCATGTAGTAGGTGCTTAATAAATGTTTATTGGTTTTGGATTGACTTATTAAGCACCTATTATATCAGGTCTTGTTCCAGGCACAGGTTACATTCAAATACATAAATGACACATTCTAGGACCTCAAGGAGCTTATATCTCACTAGAATGATATAACACATAAATAAGTAAATACAAGATATAACAAAATAAATACAAAGTAATTTTGAGAGAGGCACAAACAAGTAGGGGAATCAATGGAGGCCTCTTGAAGGAGGAGGCTCTAGCTAAGACTTAAAGAAAGCTAGGAGTTCTAAATTGAAGTGAGGAAGAGGGGCATCTAGGTGAAAGATGGAATATCATATGGATAGATAAGTGGGACACATTGCCTGGAACATGAAAGTCAAATGCCAATTGTACAAGGAAATAACAGCAAACTCAGCTCTTGGTAAAAAAAAATTGACCTCAATATTAATCAAAAGATTCCACACAGGATCATTTGAACGGTGTCTGGATTATTTATCATTATACCATTATAGTTTTTTAGCTATAAGTCACCAGAAGTCACATGGATAGTGAAACTTTAGTTGCACTTTCAGTCCTTCATTTATTTTAATTGATAGTAGTTTTGAACTCACAAAGAGAATTTTTAAACAAAGGCAAGAAAGTGCATACTTGGCATTTGCTTATCTCACAAAAGTAATCTGTCTCAAATCAATTTGTAGCATCACAGATCTTGAGTTGGAAGGGACCTCGGAGTTCTTCTACTACAATTCCTTTTTTTGCAGACAATGAAACTGAGATACATAGAGATTAAGTGAATTATCCAATGTCACAAACTTGAACTAGGGTTCTTTCCTGTGTACCACACTGATATCACATACCTTTTTTTCCAAAATAGCATTTGGGAGAATTTAGTTGTAAAACCATGGCATGTAGCTTTATCTGAGTTCCTCAACATCAACCATTAGCCAGATGGAAGCAAAGTGAGATATATTCCTTCCTGATCCCAAAAGGCAGATCTGGGTTCTGTGGGTGAAAATCATCATTCTAGCTCCATATGAGGAGAAATTTTCTGAAAATTAGAGCCACTGTAAGTGGAATGAGCTAACTTAGACAGTAGTGAGTCCCTTGTTACTAGAAGTCATCAATCAGAGGCGAGGTGAACATTTACCAAGAATGGTAAAGTTAAGATGCACACTTCTGGTTATGTTTATCTAGACAAACTCACAAGTCTTCTCCAGTCCAAAGATGTATGATTCTATGATTTACAGAGTACATATTGATCTGTACATGGAATAGGTCAGAATTAAATTCTGGACTCATAAAATTTGATTGTTTTTAAAAGTTAGGAAGTTTACTGCAACTTAACCATAAAACATGGATGTTCACTTGAGTTTTAGAGCCCAATGACTTTGGAGAACAGATATGCAGCTTTTCTGTGGAGTTTAAATACTCTAGGTGGAGTTACTTTTAGGTTAGAGCAATGAAAGTAAAGGGATAAATAGCAGTAGTGTTTCTTCTTGGCTTATAAAAGGGAACTGTTTAGACTCTTTAGTCTCTGGCTAGCCATACTGATCACAGGGTTTGTGAAGGAGTGACTGGTAGGGTATCCTTGGGATATTGCTTGGACTGTAGACTTGTTTGTCGTCCTCCTTTTAATATACTAAATTATTAGGCTCTCCAACTTGGATTCCATCACGTACTCTATGTACCTTCAATTACACAGTAAACAGGTATAATTAGATTTGAACTTGGCACCTCTACAACATCACTATATGGATACCAATTACTTTACTCAACCATTTTATAATTATTATTCAGGAGGAAACTGGTTGTTAATAAACTTATGAGTAGTGAGAGCACAAGTGACTTCAAAAACTAACTTCAAAAAGGGAAGTCAGATGAAGAAAGAAAAAGCTTGTGCTCAGCATTTGATTCTTCAAATAATCCAAATGAGTAAAGAGAATATCATACATGTGCATGCTGTCTAAAGACATACAATGATTTCTGATCAATCACAAGATCATAGATTTATGGCTGGAAAAAGCATTGAAGGTCTGCTAGTTCATGTCCATCATTTCATTAATAAAGAAACTAAGTCCTAAGTGATTTTCTAATCAATAGCAGAATTGGTACTTAAACCAAGATCTTCAAACTATAAAATCCATAGTTCATTTTCCTGTATCATAGATACAACTTCCCACAACTTTCATGACAGATGTATTTATAGAGGAAGGACAAAAAAGTTGGTGCAATTATCATAGTTTTAAATTAATTTTCCAAGGAACTTTAATGAGATATTTTAACATAGGTCCTTAATAAAGCCTTGTTGATAAGTTGATTGATGTAATACAGAGAGCACTCAATCAAGAGCCAAGAAACACTTGGATTCAACTTAATTAAATAAATAATTATTAAGTACCAAATATGTGAGCTTCACTTTTGCCAAGTCTCAGTTTCTTCATCATTAAAGGGGAAATAATAATATTTGTACTGTCTCGTAAGACTGGGAAGAAAGTGATGTGTGATTCTTATAGTGTTATAAAGCAGTGAGTCACTAAAGCGTAAGAGGTCATTGTATTATTGAGAAGACAAATAGTACATCCAGGAGTTGGGAATGAGGCATTTCTCACTATCCTGTGTATACATAGGTATATGTTACACCAAAGATTTATATAGCACTTGGAGGTTTACAAAGCTGTTTACATATGTTAACTCATTTGATCTTCATAACAACACTATGAGGTGGGTGTTATTACTGTCCTCATTTTCAGATGAAGAAACAGGCTGAGAGAGGTTAAGTAACTATCCTTAACTGAGTTACCCAGTCAGCAGAAATTCAATTTGGAACTTCCTGAATCCATGTTCAAGTTTACACTATCAGCTGTAACATGGGAGAGACCACTCTCAAATCAAGAGGATCCTACAAGGTTAATAACATAAACCCACTTTTTTAACCCAATCACACGACTGGCTGCATGAATGAAAAATCATTTATTACACACTAACCATTGCACTAATAATCACTGGAGTAACAAATTAAAAAAGCAAACATTTCCTGCTTTCAAGGAAACAACACTCTGATTGAGACAATATATGCAAACATCAAAAAACGTTCAGCTGCAGGAAATCTGGAAAGTCCCAGGAAATCCAAAGGGTACAGCTGCTGTGGGGCAGAGCCAAGGTCCAGAAGTCCTTAGTGTACGTAAGTAGGCCAAGTAATTGTTGTAGAAGACATCAGTCTGGGGTGGCTAGGTGCCAAAATGAATAGAGCACTGGCCCTGGAGTCAGGAGGACCTGAGTTCAAATCTGGTCTCAGACACTTAACACTTACTAGCCATGTGACCCTGGGCAAGTCACAACACCAATTGCCCTGCCTTCCCCCCTCCAAAAAGAAAAAAAAAATTAGACATCAGGGAAAAAGCAGGGCAGATGCTGGTGCCTGGTGTTCCTACATCTCCTCAGGAGGAATAGAGCTGTTGACTTCCATCTCATCCAAGGCTTTTGGCAGTTACACAGCCAAAGCAAAGGGTGGAGGGATCAAAGGAAGAAAGCATGGTGGGTAGGAGACCCCCAGTAGTTGCGAGTCTTTCTTTCATCCCAACATCCTGGCCACAGTCACATGGATCATTGCTGATCTTTTCTCTGAAATATATTATTCTAGGAGGAGTTTATTGATTTCAAATGATTATAACCCTTATTTCAAATAGGGTTATATGTATTTCAAATACATAGATAGATATGTATATCTATGTATGTGTACATATATGTGTATGTGATGGTAGTGTAGGCATTATTTCCATTTCACAAATAAATTGAAACCCATTTCTGAGGTATATATATATTACACAATTATACACATGCATACGCACAAATACATGAAGTATCTGTCATTTCATCAGAATGTGAACTCCCTCCATAGAAGCAAATTACCACTTGTCTATGATTTATAGGTTCATACAATTGTTGGTCTAGAACAGAAAATCATCTAGTCCCGTCCCTCATTTTACAGATAAGAAAATGGAAGTTTAAGAGATTAAGGTACCTCACCAAGGTTACATAGGTAGTAGAAATCAAAGGTGGATTTGAATCCAGGTCCTCTGAATCCAAAGGCAGTGTTCTTTCACCTGTACCATAATGATGTATTATATAAGTGCTAGAAAATTACTTGAGGTACATAGAACTTAAGTGACTTCTCCAGGTGATAATTAGTCAACAAGCACCTACTATGTTCCAGGCACAATGCTAAGCACTGGGAATACAAAGAAAGTCAAAAGACAGGCTCTACCCTCAATGAGTACACAATCTAATACTTCTCAGAGACAGATCTGAATGGAGGTCTTCCTGACTTCCAGCAGAGTCCTCTACTCATTGTGCCATCCTGCCTATATCTATAGTACCTGTCACACAGTAAGTGCTTAATAAATGCTTTTCTATTTATTTTAGATTGATTTATTACACACAAACATACAAAAAGGACCCTAAATTTATTATCTTTTACTTTCAAACTATCTGAAATGTAGTTGTATTATGCATGTAGAACTCTTACCTACACACACACAACTTCTGCTGGAATAAAAAGTATCAGGAGTGCATGAAACTAGATTGAGGGTCTTTTTGTCTGTTTTTAGTAAAGTAGGAACCTACTGATTTGAAGACTTGAACTTTTTCCTTAAAATGGGTTCCTTAGAACACAAAAATAGCAACTTTGACCCCTGGGCCCTCTTAGGCATCTGAAGAACAGTCTATAATGAACTAGTAAGTAGCAAAATAATTATAGAACATCAGCCCTGGAGTCAGGAGGACTTGAGCTCAAGTCTGGACTCACACACTTGACACCCTTACTAGTTGTGTGAACTTGGGCAAGTCACTTAACCCCAATTTCCCTGCCTTCCTTCCCCCCTCCAAAAAAAAGAATATTAAGAACCAAAATAATTTTAGTGGATTCTCTTTTTCTCTTTCATATGAATGGCCTAGACTAGAAGTATTATAAAGGCTAAGGGGAATACACACACACACACACAGATATACATATACACACATGCACAGTTGGGTTGGTTTTATTGTATGAGATTCACCTTATCATAATGTTCTATTTGTCAAATGCTAAAAAATACTAAGTAGATAGGGAAGTAAAGCTGAGCACTAAATAAATATCCAGGGAATATGTATATGTGATTGGGAAAGAAAGATATTGTCCTTCTATTCCCTTATGTAGAATGGAAAACAATAATGTGATGTAAGGTAAATACAGACTACAAAGTTAAGAACCAGTAAATTTTTTGCTTATATTAATTGAAAATGTATGTTAAATGGGAGAATATTCAGGAGCTGATAAATGAGTGAATTTTGTTAAGATGTATTTACAGTATAGAAATCTATGTGGAAATCCAATAGAGTTGGACCATTTTTGCCTAACCAAGAGAAGGTACTTCACTATGCTATTTTCTGTATAGAATACTGCTTGCTTCAGTTAGTTCAGGGATAATGAAGAGACATTGTCCATTAACATTTTTGGATCAATGAAAGGAAGAAAAGAAGAATGTGCCTGCCAGAGGAGAGGAGAGGGGAGGAGAGAAGAGGATGACGATGGGAAACATGAAAAGAAAGAAATGTATTTGGTGTAGAGTTACCAATAATTATTTCAAATACCACTCAGCAATACCTATGCCTGCCGCTTTTATTATTCATTTCAATTTAATTTTGCTGCCTGAGATTGCATATAGTTCTCTTATTACTCACCTTTTCAGTGAATAGCACACATTTTTTCAACCATAAGCATTCATACTTAATAGAGAATTATACAGTTTGCAGAGTGCTTTCCTCACTGTAAGGTAAGTAATGTAAGCTTTATTATCCCCATTTTTATAGATGAAGAAAACAAAATGCATAATTCAAGGATTTTTATGACTTGACTCCAGTCTCCCTTTCCATTCTTCTCTATCACAACTATACTACATCATAGTTAAATTAAACATATTTACCTTTTCTTGAGAATATTTTCCATTTAGCCCCTCCTTACTACTCCCTTCCCTTAGAATATCTCCTTTTATCCCATCTTTACCTGTTGAAATCATACTTACCCCGTAAGAACCATCTAAAATTATCTCATCTGTGAAACCTTCCCTGATCCTGCCATTAAGAAGTTCTCTCCTACCTAGCAACCATGTCACCTTGTTCATACCTCTCTTACTGCTCTTATCACATGACACCTTGTATTATAGTTATTGGGGTATATGTCCTATTTCCCCTATTCATTTGTACACTCCCTAAAAGGAGGAATCATTCCTCTTAATTTTTGCATTCCTCACAGTATAAGCATAATAATCATCCATTAAATATCTGTTGATTGAGCATTGCCAATATTTATGATTTTATACCATTTTCAATTCCCAAGTTTATATTAAACTATGTATCCAATTACAGGTCATGGAGGAGGTTACCAGTGAATTCATTGTAGAGGTAAGTATAATAAAATCACTCCAATAAAGTCAAATTATATATACACATATATATAATTTAACTTTATATATATATATATGTGTGTGTGTATATATGTATGTGTGTATATGTGTGTGTGTGTGTGTGTGTGTGTGTGTGTGTGTGTATTAATCAATCAGGTCAGGTTGCTATCACCCTCAATAATACAGAACACAATCAGGAAGCAAATACTTTGAGTGATTTTAAGGTTAGCATTAAACCCACACTCTGAATGACATAGTCAATCCACCAGGGGGGAAGCTCCAAAGCCTACTGACTTTCACCTATCACACAATTTTAAGATTAGTGATCTAGTTTCTAAACTCAGAGTTATGATTGGAAACAGCACACTCACTGAAAGGGAAAGGACTGCTAGAGACAAGGACGCTGATATCATTGAAAAGTGACAGAGTCTCTTGACAAAAAAAGTGATGGACTCAGAATTAAAATAGACATTTTTAATAGACAATGTAAGGACTTAGTGTGCTTGTATATACATATTTCTAACAAAGGCTCGGTTTTTCTTTCCCCATCCCCCAGTGGAAGTGGGCAGAGGCAAGGAAGGCTAGGGATAGGGTGGTTCTAAAAAGAAAAGAAAAGAGGGTCATTGGGGGATTTTTTTTCAATGCATTAAAGAGAAGGAAAGACAAAGAAGCACAGACAAGCAGAACAACCTTGAAAACTGTTAGTTGAATCTATTATAACAAAAGGCATCTGTCATTTCATGTACAATCCTCTTTTTCTATTCTACTATAAATATGGCCATTTTATTTGGTGCTTGGTTCATACCTTTAAAAATGATTTTTAAAAAGAGTGAAAATGAACACTGATAGAAAAACTAAATCTAAGTTCTGAGCTATAATATCAAAGGAATTTAGGGCCAAAACTTGATGCTTCAAATAATTCAAATAAGTAAAGATAATATGATGTATGTACATATACTGCCTACTATATGCAATGGCTTTCATCCCAGATGCTTTTTAAATATAGAATCATGGATTTAGGGCTGTTCTTGTAAAAACAACTTTTAAGAATATTTTAGCTCTTGTGCTGAGTTAGCTTTGATTATTTTGAAAATGCACTCCTGAACATTTCAAAGATGCTAGATAAATAAGTCACTACTGTACATAAGAACATATATGTGTATATCAAAATTGCTATAACTTCTACATAAGCAGTCTGACATTCTTAAATACCTATTGGAAATGCCTATAATGGGGATGACATAGACTCCAAAAACAAGTAAATAGTTTATCACAAGGGTAGAAGAATAATCCCAAAGTAGATAATCTGTAGAATTATAGATATACATATTTTAAACTATTATTAATATATTTATTAATTAATATTATTAGAATTTGTTAATCAAATTATTGAATATATTTTAATATTAAGTAATTTATATGAATTGATATCATATGTTACTAATATGAATTAGTATTCCTTTTTTTCTCTTCCATATTGTTGTTGGATGTCTAGAAGTAGCACTGTTTCCACAGTAAAGCATCTCTTGCTATTTTCCATAAGACCATGTACATAGAGATGAATAAAGCATAAGCCAGGTGTGTCCAGGCATACCAGTTTACATAGCTCATATTCTAGGCACGCCTATGTGTATGGTTAAATATATGACTTGTTCACTATAGAATTCAGTACTATGCAGCACTAGCAATTATTTGCCTTTGGCATTTGGAAAATCTGGTCAGAGTTGAGGATGCAAAAGACAGTAGGGTAGGAAAGGGATTATACCAGAAAGTACTGGCAACTTTTTTTTAAAATGCCAGGTGCAGTACAACATACTTTGGTACCTCCACCATCTGTAGTATCCTCATAATCATATTATTAAATCTAGACCACCTTTCCAAAGATAATTTGGTTGATGGTATCTCAATTATATTTATCAACATATAAGAATTAGACACTACCTTTCTTTGTCCACCAAATTCAATAAAATTCCTTTTTCCAGAGTTTCAAATTTTTTTTCAAAATTTCTTTAATAAATATTTTTTTAACTCGATCTTTTTTGCTTAAGGTGAAAGAGCTAGACAGTGAAAATGGAACTACAAAATGGCAAACCGTCAGAAGACAAAAGAGAGAATGGATTAAATTTGCTGCTGCCTGTAGGGAAGGAGAAGACAATTCAAAGAGGAACCCCATTGCCAAAGTAAGTAAGGAAGCTGATGAGATGATTACGTACTAAAGCAAACCCTTCCTCAGAGTTAGGAAAACTCTACAGGACACATTTGTGGGAATCTTCATTCTATAAAGCCATACACAAAATGTAAAGTATCAACCATCCTTATTAGAGTCCAATCTATAATATATAGTTATAAGACCTGAAAAAAAACCTTGTGAGTAGAAAGAAGAAGAAGAGGAAGACTAGATGAAGAAAAGGAGCAGAAGGAAGGAAAGACTCAGGTCACAGTGACCAGTCTAGCCCTGTTCAATTTCTCTTCTTTATCTCAGCTTCATAAACTCTTTCTAGGTTCCTGAGCTAGAGTTGGACTACCATGATGTCTTGAAGTAACTATGAGGAGCTAATTAAACTGCATTCTGTACCTCAACAAACACACACACACACACACACACACACACACACACACACACACCCTATAAAGACCAAGGCATGTATGAAAATACCTTTTACCCTTAGTTCAGAGGAGGCAAAACAAAGAATTTTTCTAAAGGACTTTTTGCACAGAATTCAGTTTAATTCAATGGGCATTTATGAACCATATAATATATATAGCACTACACTACAATAGAGAAGAAACAAAATTTAAGTCACATATGGTCATGTGACACAGAACAGATATCCATAATGCATAATTGCAAATTAAGGAAGCATAAACAAAATGCTATGTGGGGTCATAGAGGACGGGATATTGCTGACTGATGAGGTGAGATGAGGGAGTTTCAAAGACAGTTTTATATAAAAGATCAATAAAATTTTTAGTTACTGATTTACCTCTTTCAAATTCTAAAAATGTAACTACAGCTTCATCATTAAAAACCTTAAAAAGTTTTAAAAGTATGTGTTTTCCAACTTTTCCACATTTTTTTTCACATTTGATTTAGGCTTTTGAAAGAAATTTCAAAAACTGAAGGATAAGAGGGAAGACATTTTGGGCATAAGGAACAGTGTGAGCAAAGGCATGAAAGTGAGAGACCACAGAGACAAGTTGTCCCATTTATGTGAGGCATAGAATATGTGACAATGAATTATAGAAATAAGGCGCAAATGGTAGGTAGCAGAATGTGGAGAACTTTGAAAGGCAAACAAATGAGTGAGTTACACTAAGCAGGCAAAAGAGAACCTCCAAAGATTTCTGTTGACATGACATGACCAGTTCAATGTTTAAGGAAGACCAGTCTGGAATCCTTGAGAAAGATGGAGTGTTCTAAAGAGTGAATGTAGGCAGGAAGACTTGTTAGGAAGCAGTCACACTTGTCTGGGCAGGTAGCAATGAAGGCCGTTTACTAGACAATAATTACTAGGCAGTGGGAATTGGAAAGAGAGGATGGATGAAAGAGATGGAGGCAGAATAAACAGGGCTTGATAACTGGTTTTGAGATGTGAAGGCAAAGGAGGCATAAAAGATAGAGTCAAGGTATCAGGCATGGAAGGCTGAGTTAGTGGCAGTGACAAGGCTAGAACCAATGACATAACAAAGTAGATAGAGCTTATGACTCAACACAGTACATTTTCAATGGAACATGCTGAGTTTTAGGAGTACATACAGGTGAAGATGCAGGTCTAAAACCCTGAGGATGTAGCTTGAGACACATCTGTAAGGAGATGAGAGTTGAAGCCATGGGACTGAATAACATTGACAAAGTAGAGAGTTTAGTAAAAGAAAAATGAGAGACAAGGCCTAAAAGTGGGGTAAAGGGACAATAAACATGAAATCTTAGAAACAGCTTAACTTCCACAGAGGTTTTTTTATTAAAATATAACTATATTCTTAGATAAGCTTGGACAGTGTAGCTTACAAAGCATCCATCCCCCAAGGGCTTTGGTCAACTTTTTCTGGATTTAATTGTAGGAAATTGACATAGGATCATAGATTTAGACCTGGAAGAGTCCCAAAACATCAATTAGCTCAATTCCCTCATTTTACAGATGAAGAAATTAAGAGTAAGAAGGTTTTCATGGCTCCACCAAGAATGTATGGATAGTAAATAAAAGAGCCAAGATTCAAACCCTGGTCAATTAGCTCCAGATCTAATATTCTTTCCATTGCCCCACTTTAACTTATCACCCCCAATAAACTTGGGCTGATACCACTGTCAGAACTGCTGAGATCTTCCCAGATTCAGCTTCTCAGCTTTGCCTCTGGATACTCCTCCCTGCACCATTTGTCTCCTTTGGCCTTACACTGTACTTTTACTCTGTAGTTTCTAATCTGAATATAACAAGTTAGGAGCAATCATTCAGTCAATGTCCCATGTGCTAGATACTGGAGATGCAAAGAAAGGCAAAAATTAGTAACTGTTCTCGAAGATCCATAGTCTTATGGAAAATAAGATGTAATAGTAATATTTTATGAAATCACATTCTTCATAGCCTGTCCATGATCATTCCTGCCCCAAGGTCTCAACAGTCTTCACTAAATATTAAGCAGAGGGTGATAGGTACAGTAAATGTATAAACAATCATAAGGCTAACACTTCTTAATTACAGATCTATAATGCTTGCTTTTGTCTGAAGAGGCAAGGCATTAAATAATATCCAGAGCTAGAGAGGACATTAGAGATTATTTATTCTGATCATTTCCTTTCACAGATGAGAAAACTGAGGCTTGGTGAGGGTGGGGGTGAAGTAAGTTGCCCAAGTTCACAAAAGTAGTAACACATGTTCTTATGATTTGACTTCAAAACAAAGTAAAACAAGGAATGCTGAGACAGTTGTTTGTTTCATGGTTCTCTTTTCCTTTGTACAACTGTTCCTGGCATTTTCACCACAAGTAAAAGGCTAGTCAGGCACGTGAACAACATGATATATCCTATTTTATTTGTTTTGTCACACTCCACGTGTGTGTATATACATGTAGAATAAATCAGAAAATTGAGACAATTATTTAAATAACTCAATGAAGAAAGAAAAAACAAAACCTTTGCCTCTTTTCTCCAAATATGCCAAAAGAATCTCAGTTTTCTATTCCTCTGAGGTTCTCTTAATCTCTAGGCACGATGGTCAATTCAAAACAACAAAATCAGTGGGAAACAGAGCCTTAGTCAAAGTAATTTATTTGAATCAATTCTGTCCCAAAGACTAAGTGCTAATGTTGTACACCCACATCCTGTCTCATCTAATCTTCCTTCCAAAAGATTCAAAGTGTAAAGCTTTGTAAAATTCCTGAAACTTTTAGAAGGATAGAGTACCTGGAAGTATGTATATCATAAGTTATGGTGATATATATGTTCTATCAGAAATCACAAGCATAGTTCATGTCTTACAGATACGATCAGATTGTGAAGCTAACCAGAAGATTACATATCGTATCTCTGGTGTGGGGATTGACCGACCACCTTTTGGAGTCTTTACTATTAATCCCAGAACTGGAGAAATTAATATAACATCAGTGGTTGATCGAGAAATAACCCCAATGTTCCTGGTAAGTCAAATCAAGTTTATTTGTTTAAACTTTCCTCACTGGGGACCTCCCAATACCAACATAACAAAACAAAATTCCCTTTTCACAATATAATTCAGACACATTTTCTAGAGGTCAATTTTGAGTGATGTTTCACTCAGAAATTGAATAATTAATCAGCAGTAAAGGAAGGCATAAAAATCCAGGGAAATACACAATAAGGGCTTTTTATTCTACTAGTATGCAAGAAGTCAAGTCATTCACTAATACATAAATGACAGAACAGAAAGAATCCCAGAATCTCAGTTTTAAAAGGAATTTCAGAGGTTATCTAGTATAACCATGCCTGAACAGGAATTCACCTTGTAGCTTCTCCAACAAGGAGTCATTCAGTTTCCAGTTGGAGACTTCTGGTGATTAACTTCTCTGTCACTCCATTTCATGATTCTTCCCCTAATATTTCATTTATTCATCCATTCTTTTCTCTTTTTTAAAGACTGGGTATCTATATCTCTCCCAGGTTGGAAGTACAGCAGTCAGTTACGGGTCCAACCCCACCACTGATCACCATGGAAGCTTTGACCTGCTCTGTTTCCAATCTGTTCTGGTTCCCTCCTCTTTAGGGAGTCTAGTGGTCTTCTGTTCCTAGATGCTCACAGATCAGTGCCAGACAATATAGATACCCAGTAGGCCCTACTGCAGTCCAGAACTCCCAAACTCAAGTGATCCACCAAACTTACCCTCTCTAGTATCAGGTACTAGGTATGTCCTACCACACCCAATCATTCGTTTATTCAGACATTCATTCAGTCAACATTCTATATGCAAAATACTATGCTGTGTTTCATACATTTCATTTTTTTCTTACGAAGAATTGCACTTTATTGCTTTTGACCTAGATCTACTGCCGTGCTCTGAATTCCCGAGGTGAAGATTTAGAAAGACCACTCGAGCTTAGAGTCAAAGTTATGGATGTAAATGATAATCCTCCAGTTTTCACACAAAATGTATATACTGCCAGTATTGAAGAACATTGTGCTACAAGTAAGTATAACAGTGATCCCCTTTGGTACCATTGTACCTTTCATAGACATTTTTCTGGCCAGAAGTTTTAAAAGATTCTATTACTTTCATCTTAAGAGTTAAAATTTAAGTGTCAAAAAGCTGAGAGGGAAAGCTGAGTTATGGGAGAAACTCATCATTTCAAATAGTGTCTACAGTGGCCCTAACTTGAAAAGAATTCTAAACAAGATTTTGTGAGGCATTGTTTAGCATGACTTTTAAAGATGTCTCTGGAGATATGTTCTAGATAATCAAAGTCAATGAACAGAATTACAGTTGTAAACATTAAGAAGAACTCTATAAAATTTTTCCTTTAAGAAGGCAAATTTGAAACAAAAGTTGCCTTATGCTAATAGGTAAAGAACACTACTAGAACTTTTATCAGTTTATAAAATGACTAAGACATTGGAGCTGAACAAGATTTTCTATACGATCTTTACTTTCTCTGTTTCTTCCTTTCTTTCTTCAAAGATCTGTGATTTCATCATGTGGCTATTTTCTTTGTCAGAGTAGCTCACAATCTCTTCCATATATTAGGCAAAAAAACTTTATAATTTCTTATAGTCAGGAATTTCATCACCTGTTGACTTAGCATTTGGTGAGAAGTTTCTTTGAACGTATGTAGGCTGGTTTTGAACATATGCCATCCAATCACTGGATCCAAATCTTCCAAGGTTGCTTATAACAGGATTTATGTTCCACTGGTATGGCCTTCCAAGAAACCAGCACCAACTTCATGACTTAAATATCATAATAGGGATTTAGTAGTGATTCATGACATCCAGAATAAAATATATTGCTTTATCATTTTCACATTTTCTTTGTACATCTCTTCTTCCTGATTATCTTACTTTCAAACATTATAGGCAGGATCAGACAACATTAGGAAGTACATAGAGTACTAGATTTTAAAGTAAGAGAACCTGGGTTTTCATCCCAACCTCCTTGTTAGCTGTGTGACCATGGGGCAGTCAATCATCCCGTCAGCCTTAGTTTCCTTATTTGTAAAATAGGAGTCATGAAATCTACAATTCCTCCCTCTCGGTATGGCTCAGAGGATAAAATGAAATATGTAAAATGTTCTGAAAACTTTAAACTGGCACTCCTCCTTCTATACCTCTTTCATTCTTTTTTCTTCCAGTCCCCCTTTCTTGCCTCCTCTAATCCCCTTCACATGACCCAGTATCCTCTGAAGCAGAGATTAGAACAAAGAGAAAAATATGAAGAGGACTCAGAAGCAGAGAGACAGTTGGGGGATGGGTGGATCAGAAAGTGGAAGGAAAGAGAAAGGAAAAAGACAGGAGAGGAATGAAAAATAAGGAAACCAAAGAAATACAGAAGAGAAGAGGATCACAAGAGGACCAAAGTGAGAAGACACTTTTAAGGGGAACGGAGCTAGGGCATAAAATCATATGCCTCCATTAAATTATGTGGTAAATAAGGCTACATGCAATTTAAACTCCCATTTTATAATTAAAATTAGAGAGAGGGGAGAAATAAAGCCTGACAGGGAACAAAAGAGTGGCAGAAGAGGTGGCAGGCTATTTTACCTGTTCCAGTAAAAGAAAGAGAGTTAAAATTCAAAATCACATCATTTGGGGATCTTATTAGCTGCACTTGTGGTATTGATGGCTACTCTCTGTTCCCATCCTCAGGATTACTGCTCAAGAAGGCAGTTAGGCAATCTTCCTGATGACATGTGGGGAAGCACTTTTGGATGAGGATGAGGATGAGGATGATTACAGTAACTAACATTTATACAGGCTTTAAAGTTTATAGAAAAATGTACAAACATTTGTTCAGGGATGTGTTGGAACCAGTTCATATGGATTTCCCAGAGCCATTGTTAAGTTTTCAGTTTGAGCATTTGCATCTTAGAAATTGACAAATGTTACAAAGCGGGGACTTGATTTATTGTTTTATTGATTATTTAAACTTGAGAAAGTGATGGAGATCTACTAGGCCTGTATCCCAAAGAGATCATAAAAAAGGGAAAAGAACCCACATGTACAAAAATATTTATAGCAGCTATTTTTGTGGTGGCTAAGAATTGGAAATTGAGAAGATGCCCATCAATTGGGGAATGGCTGAACAACTTGTGGTATATAAATATAATGGAATATTGTTGTGCTATAAGAAATGATGAGCAGGCAGACTTCAGAAAAACCTTGAAAGAGTTATATGAACTGATGCTGAATGAAGTGAGCAGAGAACATTGTATACAGTAAAAGCAACACTGCGATGATTAACTTTGATAGACTTAGCTCTTCTCAGCAATACAGTGATCTAAGACAATTCCAAAAGACTTATGATAGAAAATGCTATCGACATCCAGAGAAAGAACTATGGAGTTTGAATGCAGATAAAAATATACTATTTTCTCTTTTTGGGGGTTTTCTTTTTCATGGTTTTTCTCCCTTTTGTTCTGATTCTTCTTTTACAACATGACTAATGTGGAAATGTATTTAATACAATTGTACATGTATAGCATATATCAGAATATTTGCCACTTTAGTGAGGGAAAAGGGAGAAAAATTGGAACTCAAAATCTTAACAAAAGTGAATTTTGAAAACTAACAACTGACACAGAAATAATGAAGCACTTTTTAAAGTCTAATTTTCATTATTTAAATTTTCCCCATTACTTTTTTTAGTTTTCAAAATTCACATTTACTAGCACACCACTATAAATCTCACTTGATTTATCAAAACAACCCTGTGAGACAATTGCTATGGGTGTTACTATCCTTAGCAAATGGAAGATGAAAGTAATGCTGAGTACAATGAATGAAATGTCTTGTTCATGGGAAGGGAGAAGAGAAGAAACATTTATATGGCACCTACTATGGGCCAGGAACTATTCTAAGTACTTTTTTCAAATATTATCCTATTTGATCATCAATAACAACCCTATGACGTAGAAACTATTATTTCCTCATTTTACAGTTAAGATAACTGAGGTAAATATAGGTTCAGTGACTTGTTCAGGGTCACACAGCTAGTAAGTATCTGAGGGAGATTTTGAACTCAAGTCTATCTGACTCCAAGCCCAGTGCTCTATCCACTACACCACCAGCTGCCATGCTCACACAGGTTAGGAAAAGCAGTGTGCTATAATGGATAGATTAACTGTCAAAGGAATGATAAGAAGCCAGGACTTTCTGATTCCCAATCAGAAATCCTTTCCACATATCTCATCTTGTATCAGGAGTCAACAGATCTGGGTTCTAGACCTAGCTCTGCCAACATGTCTGCTAAGTAATCTGGGAAGGCATTTCACCTCAGGACCTCTGTCTCTGCAAAATGAGGATGATGATATTTGCTCTGTTTATCTCACAGGACTATTCTGAAAATCAATCCAATTCATTAGGCATTTAGTAAATGACTGCCATGTCCATGAAGAAATAAAAAGATCAATAAAATATAATTGAATTTGAGGTAATAAGAAAAGCACTGACTTGAAGTCAGAAGACCTACGGTTGTCTCCTAGCCCTTACACTTACTAGCTGTGATTGAGCAAGTCACATAGCCTCTTTGAGACTCAGTTTCTTTATTTGGAAAGTTGGTAGCTACTCCTTGAACTATCTACCTTATGGAATATTTAATGAGGAAGGTATTACACAAACTGTAAACTGCTTTATAAAGGTGAGCTATGTTTATTGTACTCTGTTAGGTGCAATTAGACATGAACACAAATTATGATAATATAAAATGGAACAAGTACATAATATATATGTATATATATTCATAGATAGGTAGATATCAGATGATAGATAGGTAGGTAGGTAGGTAGATAGATAGATAGATAGATAGATAGATAGGTAGATAGCCCTGATCTCTCTCTCTCTCTCTCTCTCTCTCTCTCTCACACACACACACACACACACACACACACACACACACACACATACACAATGTGGAATTTAAGAGGTGGGAGATACTTACTTCTGGCTTAGTGGATCAAGGGCTTCATTGAGGAGGTTTTGAGCATTTGAGTCGTACCTTAAAACAAGCATAAGCAGAGGGAGAATAGTCCCAACATATGTAGTAGTATGAGCAAAAGCACTGAGGTGAAGATTAAGTGATATGTATTCCTGAAAAGATAAAGAGTTCAAGTGAAATACAGATGACATAAAGGGTAGAAATGTGAGGGAAGGCTATAAAAGGTAGGTTATGACAAGGTTATGAAAGGTCAGGAATACCAAGATAAGGAGCCTGGAATTTGTTAGTCAATATACATTTAAGCCCCTATTGTGTGCCAGGTGTTACGGATACAAAGGAAGATTTAAAAAAAACAAAAAACAAAAAAAAACCTCCTTGCTTTCAAGAAGCTCACAATCTAATGGAGGAGATGACTGTAAATAGGTAAATAATTCTGTACCAACAAACCACACAGAGGATGAGGCAGAAATCATCAACAGAGGGAAAATACTAGCATTAAGGGGGATGGGAAAGGTTTTCTGTAGCAGGTAGAATTTTAGCTCTGTTTGGTGCATAATAGAGATCCATTTTGTAACAGAGAAAATGTTTTTAAGAGAAGAGAGAATGGCACAATCAAAGCCAAATCAAATGGTTAACAATGCATAAGATAGGTTTGAGTGGATAGAGAATGGAGGTAAGGAAACCATTTGATCGGTACTGTAATAATTCAGGTAGACAGTAATGATAATCATAGTAGAGTAGTAGCAGTAGATGTGGGAAAGAAAGGATGAACGTGTGCGCCATTACAGAAGTAAAATCAATTAACGCTTAGTAACTGGTTGGATATTAAGGCCAAGAGGGAGGAAGATGACATTGAGGTTTCAAACACCAATGACTAGGAAAGTAGCAGTAAAGGAACAAAATATAGAAATAAAGCAGAAAAGCAGGTTTGTGGGAAAAGATGGTGGTGAGTTTAAATGCCTGGAACTTTGAGATGGGAATGTTCAGTATGCAGTAGAAAACAAGAGGGTAACAGATGTAAATTTTGAAGTGTTATTTGAAACCACTGGAGTACATAATAAGATTCCCAAGAGAATGATTTACAAAAGAATTTTAAGGAAGAGATATTTAAATAAGTTCAACTAGAGAGTATAGTACCTGTGCTAGGTACTAGAAGAGAAACAAATTTAAGATCAAACAGGTTTCCTGACCTCACAGAATTTACCATCTAGTAAAGGGATATAACATACACACAGTTAACCTAGTACAAAAAACTATACAGTAAGTATAAAACAAAATATTTGGTGAGATCCAAAGGGAAAAGGCCATCACCAGTTGATAGGATCCAGGAAAGGTGTATAGAGGAAATGGAATTTGATATTGACATTTTTGGCATTTGGTCAACCATGTCAATTATTGTAGTGAGGTCAAGACAGACAGGAACTGAGAAAAGACCATATTTCAACAGTGGAGGGCATAGAAATCAAAGTGCTAAAGATGAAGGAGCAAATCAGCAATAAGGACACTGTATCACTTGGTACAGATCTTCCTTTCTAAATGGCTTGAGAGGAAGAGAAGGTTAAGGGAAGGATTGTTAATGTATTGTAGGCCTGACTATATTTGTAGAGAGAAGGGAGCCAATGATGAGGAAAAGATTGAAAACAGAAAATACCCAGATCTTGATTTTTTTAGTGAAGCCCATGAAGTGGCTATATATATTTATTTAATTTTTTTTAAAGCAATTGGGGTTAAGTAACTCGCTCAAGGTTACACGGCTAGTCATTATTTATGTGTGGGTGCTCATTTTCTGAAGCCAGTTTCGATCCCGGGTCATCCCAACTCCGAGGCCAACGCTCTTACTCACTGCGCCACCTAGCCGCCCCAAGCTATATATATTTAAAAGTGTCATATTCAAGGTTTAAAATTATAGAAAATATGAAAATTGGTTTCAGCCCAATGGGAATCTGCAGCTCAAATTCAAATAATGCAACCACAGGATTCATTGTTCACACTAATCAGGATCTAGTTGTAATTGAAGCATAGTTACTGGAGCAAGGTCAAAGAGAAGATAGGAGAAAATAAGACTAAAGATACAGAAGGGTGGGATGTTACCTTCTTAGAAAAAAAGGAGACAATTTTTCCTCTGAAATGGAAGATGGTTAAAAACAAGAGAAGTTTTAAGGTATGAGGAAAGGAAACTGAAGAAGCTCACAGCAGATGGCCCCAGTCATCTCAATAAAGTAGAAGGGAAGAATATTTCCTGAGAGTGTAGAGCAAAAGTAGAACTGGGACTTGAAAAGAATAGTTCATGTTCAGAATACACACTAAGAAATTTAATATGGTGTTGAAATATGAATGAAAATATTACAAAAGAACAGTGAGGGTCCAGCTGAAATTAAAGAGCATTAATTTATATGGAACATCATCATCAGTATGGTTTTATGATTTTCTCCAATGATGTTTGTCAGAGCCAGGACCAGAAATGGTGAGTAGCTGAAGTTTACTGGGTATATATGAGTTCAGGGACCAATTTAATCCATATAAACATAACCAAAAAGTCATAGGGTTGCATTGTGTGGAGATTTTGGAAAACATTTGACCGAACACATAAAATGTTTGCAAATATTTGCAAAATTTGGCAGGAACAGTGGAAATGGAGGCTATTCAGAAACTACCTTGTAGAGAATCTATAGGGAATACCTCATCGAGTTAGACTAAATTTCTTTCATGACCAAGGTGAATCCCTATGTTGAATACCTTTGTGTTTCATATTTTACTGAATTTTAATAATCAGATGACCATCAAACAAGGTTATCTTTATTATATTTCTCAAGGAATCTTGCATAATATTGACAAATGCATTGGAGAGGCCTTGCTGGAAAAGTACCTTTATGGTACCATGTTGCTCCAACTTTTTTGTGATGTCATTTTGTGCTTGCCATGTCCAAGATGAAGAGAGATTCCCTATAGATGATTCTTGTTCTCCAAGTATTCCTGTTTATGAAAGACATTGTGCTAATTGTACCTAGCAATAAATAATTGCAGTCTCTTGAATGAGATCCTTAATCACTCATGTAGTTTGGCCTGACTATCTACAAAGGAAAAAAAACAAGTAGATTTAAAATGTCTATTGTTTAAAAGTTGTAAGGATAAACCATAGAGCTATCAAGTAGTAGATGAAATCAGATGAAAAAAAAAAAACAATTCTATCATTGGTTCCTTCACCAAGGATGACGGTGATATAACAACCCAAAAAGGTTTTGAGTAATGGCATCAGAACAATCATTTGGAAATAGTAATTGTGCAATTAGTACCTTCTCCTTCTGGTCCCATTACCTGGAGTTGTGGAAGCCAGGTTCCACTCACCTTGTGAAAGGAGAAGGAACAATTGAAGAAAAGATAGAAGTTTTAAGAGAATTTAATTATGATTAAAAATAGGCAGAAGATAATTTATAATGCTTCTGTGAATTCTTAGCATTAATCTAATCTATTGAAAACTTTCAATCACTTTCTTTTCATTCCTAGACACATTGGTGATAAAGTTAAGCGCTACTGATGCAGATGAAGAAAATCATTTGAATTCTAAAATTGCTTACAAGATAATATCTCAGGAGCCTGCAGGTTCACCACTGTTTATTCTGAACAGATATACTGGAGAAATCCGCACGATGACGAATTATCTTGACAGAGAAGTAAAGCCTCCTACAAATAATTAGATGCCACAGATACATACACACATCACACACACACACACACACACACACACACACACACACACACATACACACACACACACACACACACACACACACACACACACACACACACATACTTTGATTCAGAAAAGAATCATGATGATCTAGTGTATCCATCACTCCTCTTACCCCAGGATACAAAGGAGATGGGGGGAGGGGGAACCCATAAGCAATATTTTTTAATAAAATTCATATTCTTTTTCCTAATTGAAATCTGTCCTAGATCTAAGAGAAGATACAATGATCCAAACTGATCTTTAACTAATATATGGCCAAATCCAAAAATTCTTCTTTTTCATCCTCATTTAGGAACACGGCACTTACAACCTAATTGTAAGGGGCTCTGATCGGGATGGAGCTGCAGATGGGCTGTCTTCAGAGTGTGAATGTAGAATCAAAATTATAGATGTCAATGATAATTTCCCAACACTAGAAGAAACTTCAGTAAGTTTTGCTCTTGAATATATAATATCATCCATGAGTAGGAATTATGTATGTGTTTCTAGTCATCTCTGAACTCAGCTCTAATGATAAACATTTGTAAACTTTAAATTTTTCTGAGTATTCCTTGGGATTTTTGTGAATAACATACTTTATAATGTTCCCTTCATTAATTCATCTAATCAATAACTATTAAATTCCTACTCTATTCAAAACATTGTCCAAGACCCCAGAATAGAGATTCAGTTAAATAACTCTGTGATATGTGACTGAAAAAAAATTTATGTCCATAAGCCACACGAGAAATCAATTCCCTCATTTTATGGCCAAATACTGAACAAAAGCAAAATTACTTTTATTAATACTGCTTATAAAAACTTAACTACCATCTTTTATTTTATATCATGGTAGAATGGTTTTAGGAGACCTGAATTCAAGTCCCAGCTACATTTATGAGCTGGAAAAGCATAGTTATGACTAGGGAAGGACAAATGGCACTCTGCTCCATTTGACAGTGAAAACTAGAAGATGAAAATGTTTTCAATAATAATATTTAAAGATTGCACAATTTTAAACATCACATTCATGTTTCTATCACATGCACTCCAACAGAATAGAAACAACTAGTAAGAAAGAATAATAGAAAAGAACAGACGTCACATTTAAGAATACCATCTGAGAACCTCTGTGGTAATGAATTTGTCCCTTCCACTCAACTGAATTTGTCTCACTCCATGAACCACAGAGTAGCTTTAAGGCATTTGTTGTTGTTGTTGTTGTTGTTGTTGTTTAATTTAGTATTTTATTTCCCCCAATTACATTTAAAAACAATTTTAGCATTTAAAAAAAATTTAGTTCCAAATTCCCTCCCTTCCTCCCCAACCCTCTCATTGAGAAGGCAAGCACTTTGATATAGGTTATACATACATAGTCATGCAAAATATATTGCCACATTAATAATGTAGTAAAAAAAAGGCATGAGCTTTTTTTTCTTTTTTAAGGCATGAATTCTTAACCTGGGGTCCAAACACCCCCCAGAAGCTCTACAGACAGATTTCAGGAGACCCATGAACTTAGATAGGAAAAAATAACTTATTTATTTCTATGTAATTGCTTTCCTTTGTAATTTGATATGCCTTATTTTATACTCTTAAAAGCATTCTTCTGAGAAGAGAGCTATAGGCTTTGCTAGACTGCCAAAAAGGCCATGATATTAAAACAGTCCAGTAGTCTTGTTTTAAGGGAAGTTTCCGGCTATTTGCTGTGGTTGCCAAAATTTCTAGTTCAAGGTCTGAGGCCAAGTCAATTAATATCTATGAATTTCAGATTGTTCATCTATAAAAGGTCATAATAATGTTTTCACAATCTCCTTCACAGTTGTTGTGAAGAATAAACTTTGCAAAACTTAAAGCTATTTATAAGTTATCTACTACATGGGCTTGGTTTGAGGAAAGTGTTTCACAAATCTTAGTGATTAAATGTGAGTGAGATAAATGCGAGTGAGAATGATGATAATTATGTTACATAATAGGCTTCCTTTTTTAAAAACGTTTCAGTTTATGGTAATGCTGTTACGTCTGTCATTTCAGTATTCAGCAAGTATTGAAGAAAACTGTTTAAGTTCAGAACTGATACGATTTCAAGCAATTGATCGTGATGAAGAAAACACAGACAACTGGTTGGCAGACTTTTTCTTTGTCTCTGGAAATGATGGAAAGTGGTTTGAAGTGCATACAGACCCAAGAACTAATGAAGGAATTCTGAAAGTTGTTAAGGTACTGTATGATTGTCACCATATTTTGTTTCAATTTTTAAAATTACATTCTGCTAAATTATCTCCTTTGCTTCCTTAACGCTTTTCATAGTGTTAAGGATCAGTCAATCAAAAACAAAGGATGATTTCTCCTTTTGCCTCTTCTTCCTCACCCCACAACTCCTGGTTTAAAAAAAAAGTCTCATGCTCCTGTTTCAACATCAAATGAGCCACTCACATGCAAAGTAGCTATTTAATGAATCAACACAAACATTTATTGAGAACCTACTATGTGTAAGGCCCTTTTCGGGTACTTATGAGGGAAACAAAAACACCTAATACATGATTCCTTACCCTCAAAGAACTTAATTAGTGACAAAAGTAAATGACATGAAAAGTTAGATTATAATGCAAGAATTAAATGTCAACACAATAGATGTTATAAGGCAGTAAGTACTTAATAATTGTTGATAGGATAGTATGGCTAATAAAGGCTATGAATTCAAAGAGGGAAAAAATTGTAGGTTTGGAATGGTATGGGGAGGCTTCATGGTTGGATGTGGGTATTGTAGGATGTGTAGGATTCGGACAGTCAGAAGTAAGAAGGAATTCAGGAAAGGAGGTAGGGAGCAGAGTGAGCAAAAGTCATAGACTCAATGGAGAAAAGGAGACTGAAAGGTAATTATGGAACATTTTATGAAGGTCCTTGAACACCAGGCCCAGGAGCAGTAACTTTCTCGCTTTTCTATTTGTATTCTCAGTGTTTAGCACTGTGCTTTGCACATAGGAAGCACTTTTTTTTGTTCATTCATCACCATAGGCAATAAGATCCATTGGAGGATTTTGAAAAGAGATGATATGATTAAAATTGTTTCTTTCAGAATATTAGTCTGATGGGGTTGGAATCAAGATGGCAAAGTAAAAAAGATGGCAGAGTAAAAGAATATTAGTCTGAAAGTGTCATAAGAGGTGACTTGGAAGATTGTTTTTGTTAGAAGATAATTTAAGTGCTCTAAGAGACTAAGAATAGTTAATAAAGTGCTGATATTTAAACCATGAAAATGATGAGAAGAGCACAAAGGCATTTGCAGTCTATTTAAACAGAGGTATAAATGCATTACTTCTTACCATGTGGTCTCACCATCTCTACAAATGTACATGTATGACATGTATCTGTTTCTACTTCTGCTGATTTAATATCACAGTCCCTGGCAGGAGGTAGACCTAAGAAGACTGACCTTATTAAAGAGTTTTTGCACATTTTGAGAGAGAGGGAGTAGAAGGCTCTTTCCACTGTTTATTCTTAATCTGCTCAAGCAATGGGCTTAAATATGATCCTCTGTGATTTTGTGTTCAGGCTTCCCTGATCTTAGGCTTTTAATTTAGCACTCTGTGGTCCTTTGGTGCACAGGTCTTTGAGAAAATTCTAATTTCTATTAAAATAACCAACTCTTTACTATGGAAGTCAGTATGTCATAATAGAGACTGTGCTAGCCTCAAGAGTCAGGACAACCTGGGTTCACTGACTTGTGACTCTAGACAAGTCATTTAACTTCCCAAGGTATTCTATATGCCTATAATTCGTAGATCATATGTGTATCTTCATTGGAAGAGGGGATTTACTCACTGGAAGTTCCCGAAACCAGTGAAATCACAGGGCCAGACAAAAAAAAATGCTATATGTCTTACTGGGCCTTTATTATTTAGGGTCCCATTCAACAAAGAATAAAATACTCAGTAAAGAGTCTAGCTTCTCAACACTTTTTCAAATAAATTCTCTAAAGGTGATCATAGAAATATAGTATTTTGAGTATAATTTATGCCTAATACATATTTGTCGAAACAAGAAGATTGGCTCTAGGACAATCTAAGGCCTCTAGCCTCTAAGGTCACTTCTAGCTCTATGATCTGAATGTTTGGGGGGCCCTGGATAATGAAAAGTTAGTCCCTAGAACATACTCAATATGGTCTACTTGATATCAATCCACATGGCAACTAAGTGAGCTCAACTTCAGAAATGTACGATGGAAGGGCCCTTTCCCATCTTGATTCAGAGAACATTCAGGTAACTTCACTATATCTTACTGGTTTAATACATGGAGATAAAAACCCTTTTTTCTGGCTAATGACATAGATATGAGTGTGCATACAAAAATCTCTCTTTTTCTTTGGGGAGGAGAACAAAGAAATGCCTCTACATGGAGCAATTATAACAGTGGTCTGCTCTCACCAGACTAGACACTCCTGGGGGAGGCAAAAAGAGTGGCATCAAAAGTATAAAACCTTCAAGGAAGCTTAACTGAAATCTAAGGAAAGAGCACTGGTTTGTCAACCAATAAGAGAGAAGGGTTCAAGCCAATTCCTAAGGAACAGTCAAGTCTTAGCCTATGACTAATTTACCTTAGTAGCATAAACACCTAACCAACAAGTCATGCTGTCATGAAATTTCTTGAGGGAACTTGTGTCTTACCCAGGAGTACTGCTGAAAAATCAAATTCTTTATTATCTTTGTTCAGGAAATCCATTCAAAGCAATACTCAAATTAGCAGCTTTAGTTCTCTGAAACAAAACTATTGATCAATCAGCTCAGTCTTCTTAAACCTCTTTTTCACTCCTACTTTCTCACATGACAGTTATTCCATCAGTGTGAAACAGCTTAAATTAGCTACCCCAGTTTTCTGAAATATACATATTTTCCATTTGTCTCAGCTTCCTATTTATTTTTCATTTCAATTTTCCACCCTGATCATAGTTACTCTTGAAGAGTGAGAACACTAGGTTTGTAATTAAAAGAACTATATTCAAATCCTTACTTTGGCTGTTTACTGTGTGACCCCACTAGTCAAGTTGCTCCACTTTTTATGGACTCAGTTGCCCTATTTGTAAAATAAAGGAGATTAGACCAGATGACCTGAAATTCACTTTCTAGTTTCATAGGATCCCATAAGTTATAAGACAAATAATATCATGTTCCTTATGTCTAAGTAATATATGTTAATGGTCACTTCTCCTGGAAGTGACCTATTCCTTTCTGAGTATGATTTGTATTATTGTGATAGAGATTTTTGATGGAAACTTCTTATCCAGCCAATGTAGTAACATGAAATAAACCAACTGACAGGCATTTATTAAGTACCTACCATGCTATAGGTTGGGGATACAAAGACAAAATCAAGCAGTTCCTGCCCTCATGGAGATTGTACTAGGGAAAATGATATTAGGTCTTCAGAAGGTCTTCATGAGACCCTGTGTGTTTCCTTCGTTTTTTTTTTACCTTAATGACTTACTGACTGACTTTAAACTTATCAGTCTCCTTTATTCTAAAAACTGTGTATACATGCATAGGTGTGTGTTTGTGTGTGTACACGCCCGTGCAAATGTGTTCATTCAATCTTTCTCCCTCTAGGGAAAAATGGAGCACTTTTTACATTCTTTCACAGAACTCTAACCCTATGTTCTTTTTCCTTGACAAGAGAAGCAATTGAGAAAAAAAATGACTAGAATGCCCTAGTCCCATTTTACAAATGCAATTTGGAGAATGAAACACTTGTCAAAAAATAAACCAAAAAAATAAGATAAAATAAAATAAAATAAACCAAAGAAATTCTTTCCTTACTAAAGAGTACATGTTAAGATGTTCCACCTTTATGATGTTTTATCTGAAATGGGGCAGCTAGGTGGTGCAGAGTCAGGAAGACCTGAGTTCAAATTCAGTCTCAGAAACTTCCTAGCTGTGTGACCTAGGCAAGTCATTTAACCCTGTTTGCCAGTGGAGAAGGAAATGGCAAATCCTCTAATATCTTTGTCAAGAAAATCCCATGGACAGAGGTCCACAGGGTCACAAAGAATAAGATAAAACTGAAATGACTGAGCAAAGGTTTTTAGAGCTCTACTGAAATCCAAACACACCACACAAAATATATTCTTAAGAAAAGATAAGAAAGTATATACATACAAAATTAGCAAATACAACTTCTTTCTGTTTCTTCCTTTCTTTCTTCCTTCTTTCCTCCTCTGCCTTTTGCTTTACTTTGTTTTGTTTTTGGCTCAGACTTTGATTTCATAAGTTCAGGAAATTCCCAATGAGGAATTTCTATCAATGCAGATTGTCATTACTATCCAGTCAAATGAGGTGAACGTCAGTCTGGTTTGCACAGCTTACAGGTTTTCTTACCATAGTTGATAGAATGTAAACCCCTAAAGAATAGGAACTGACATTTTTTTTCTTATTATCCCCCACCTGAGCATAGCACCTGTCACATAGTAGGCATTCCCAGAATACTTGTTACTTGCTTAATTAATTGACAATTTAACATATGTGTATGGATTGTAAATCAAATATTCTCATTATCCTCAAACAATGCTATTTCTGCTCCAGAAAAGAATCATAAAATTTGTGTGTTCAAAGGGAACTTAATCTCATTAACAAGTAAGGAACACTTAAGCAGAGGGGTTAAGCAACGAGGTTCTTGACTTCCTTGCACAATCAGTGGTAGATCTAGTGCCATATCTAATAACCTTCTCACATTTTATCATTTCAGATGTTGGATTATGAACAGATGCCCAATATGCAACTTACTATTGGTGTTAAAAACAAAGCTGAATTCCACCATTCGGTTGCCTCTCACTACCGGGTCCAGGCCACTCCCATCAGGATACAAGTTATTAATGTCAGAGAAGGACCAATATTTAATCCAAACTCTATGAATTTCAGAATACAAGAAGGCTTAAGAGGAGATGCCTTATTAAATTATGTACTTGGAAGATATACAGCCACTGACCTGGATACTGGGATTGCAGCCACAAATGTCAGGTACAACGTTCATCCATTAGTGTGGTAGACCATTGTTAGGTCAGTCGTTCATTTATGCAGAACACATATAGTTGGATTTATATATATATATATATATATATATATATATATATATATATATATATATATTATCGTAGTATTTGAAATCTTCCATGAAATTTTCAGAGGATACATTTATAAATAGCACCAATCTGGAAGTTATCCAAGGCTATGAACAAGAGGTGAAAGAAGATAGAGGGGAGTTGATCTTAACCGATACCATCTGCTGTTTGAAGTTGAAAGAGCCACCCAATATTCCATAGAAGTCTTTGATCTTCTTCCAATTGAATGTGTCTCACAAACATTGAAAGACCTTAAGAGAGGAAATACCTTAATAGATCATTTAAAACCCAAAACTGGTGATGGCTTTGGTTTGATCCAGCTCAAAAGAAAAGGCTAAGAGAAAGATTTAGGACAGGGATATTTCAGCAATATGACTAATTTGAAGAAAGCTGTAACAGAGTGAAAAAGAAGTAGTTAAAGTAACTGGGTGAAAAAAAAATCAGCATTTATTAAATGTGCCTTGGCAGTTCTTATGGTGAACTCTAGATAGATATTTTGTTTTTAAATAGCTCCCTCTTATCCTTTGTCACTTCCCTTACTCTCCTTCCCACTTGGGAAGGTCCTTCTTTACAACTGATCAATCAATCAGTATTCAGTATATACTCTTCACCAGACCCTCTACTATGTGTAACATGAGGATACACAGAAGGGATAAAAGGCAGGTCCTTTCCCTAAAGGACCCCCATTCTAATAAGGGAGGCAACATGTAAATAACTACTTACATACAAAATATAGTCAGAATAGAAAGGAAAGATATTAGAAGTTTGGGGGATCTGGAAAGGTCTTCTGAAAAAGGAGGGATTTGAGTTGAGTCTTGATGGAAGCCAAGGAAACTAAAAGGCAAAGGTAAACTTTTGAATTGTTTCTGATATTTGCTAGCTGGGTGATTATGGAAAAATCACTTAAATTCTCTAAGCCTCAGTTTCGTTGTTCATAAAATAAGAACAAGTTAATATATCTATTGCACTTCCTTCATAGAGGTCTTGTAAGGATCAAAGAAGAAAATATATGTGAAAGATTTCACAAACCCTAAAATACTGTATGTTCTTACTGATGTTTTACCAAAACATAAATAGCTTCTGTTGTACTGACTCTCAAAGAATGCCTAATCTTTCTCTAAAACTACAGGACATTTTAGCATATCACTGTTTTTTGACATTTAAAATTGCTATCACTGTAGCATAATACTGAGGGTTTCTTTTTTAAATCAAATACAGATATGTCATGGGACATGATGTAGCCAGCTGGCTAAAAGTTGACTCAAGAACAGGAGAGATACAGTTTTCCAGGGAATTTGATCCAAAATCAAAATATGTTATCAATGGGATATACACAGCTGAGATTTTGGCTGTTGAAGGTAAGAAATTGTCTCCAATTTGCTTTCATAATCATTTCTTTTTGAAACTAAATATAAATGCTAGCTATGGAACAAATGGACATTTTTTTTCATACTAAGGATGCTTTGACTGTAAAATTAAATGACATTAAAATTTTGTAGCTTCTCTCAGAAAACATTAAGGGGAGGGTGTCTCTAAACCATAAGGATCAAGCAGAAAGAGCTAAGGGTTAATGTGGTATCAAACTCCATGATGAGTTCAGTGTAATAAGTACCAAAGATGATGAACTATTTATTATCATAGTACCTAGAGGGAAGCCTGCGACCTCTTACATATCATCTTTAACCCAAAGATGAGTTTCATATTAATGTCATATTAATATCTCCAATAATAATTGCAATCTACTCATTTCTCAAGATACAGTTCAGATCCTACCTCTTCTATGAAAAACAGTCCTTACTTCTCCAAACAAAAATGACCCCTAGGGCCTACCACAGTGCATGACATGCAGTAGATACTTAATAAATGCTTGAATAACTAGTTTGACTCCTTTAAACTAGAAGTAACAATTTTATCCTGAGTCCCTTTTCCCCTATTCATATATAATTCCCTGAGGGAAAAAACTAAAACTAAGCACATAAATGCTTGTTGATTTGAACTGAAAACAATGAACACTGCGTCAAACAATAGTTAAATTTATCCTTTAAGCAACTTTTAAAAGTCTAAGATACAATTTGACACCTTTATTTCTATTTCTTAACCATTATTTGCAAAAATATCAAGTTCTAAAATTCTATGATTTTATAATCAGAGCCCAACAATACATTGCCTTGTAACTCATTTTACTTAAAGTCAAAAATTTTTCCCAGTGGTTTGTCAGTCCTTCAAACTCTGACTCAGCATCAGAGCACCCCTAGCTACTTATTACAGGAAGTGTGATTTTTCCAAGTAATTAGTTCTAAATAGTTAAGTGATTTTTTTAATGTGGTAGATTTGGTCTATAAATGCCTTATAACTCTGTAAATATTAAAGGCATCCTATTACAGACTGAGAAAATATCAGCAAGAAAAAATTTTTTTCTTTACCTAAATTCCAAACAACCTAATGCTTACCTTTGAAAACAATTAGACATCAGTCATGTGGTGCTAATATCTCTATTTCAGGATTGTAAACCTTAGCCTCAATCATTCCCAAATGAAAGATTCAATGGATTATCTATTACCTCTGAGATTCTCCTCAGGGCACTTCTGAATCTTATAACAACATCCAGCAAGGCAAAAGAGAGTTGGAATTGGATATCACTTATCTGAATTACATTGTTGTTTCAGATGGCATTGGGAAAACTGCAACAGGGACAATATGTGTCGAAGTTCCTGATGTCAACGATTTCTGTCCCATAATTTTCTCTGACAGCAGATATATCTGTGTAAACTCCCCATCAGTCCTTATCTCAACAAGAGATGATTCCTTTGGCGCACCCTTTATATATTGCGTCATGGATCAGCCACCAGGGACAGCTGACATATGGGATATCAGGTCAATAAATGGTAAGCAGAATGCAAGCTTGATACCACTTTTAAATTAAAAAATAGTTACTTCTTTCTCAAAGTATTTGATTCATCCCAAAGAGTTATATTAAAGTAACAAATATTGTACACATTTATAATCCTTAAGGAGAAGCTTAAGGTGATTCTTTGATTTGAAATAGAAGTACAAATGATTTATCAATAAGGATAAGTTGATGGTTAATATCTATATAATAGAACCTCTTTGTAAGAGATAAAAATCAATTCTTAACTTAGAAATTAACAAGCTTTAAATGAATACAGATAATATGAGCAGAGATTACATCACAGTGTGGTAGACCTAGAAGGTATCTTAGCAACCATCTTGATCAAATCCCTCATTTGCCAGATAAGGAAACTATAGGATGAAATTATTTACCCAAGGTCAAACAGTTAGAGACAAATCTAGGACTAGGAACGTCATGTTTCTTGAATTTTAAACCCAGTTCTCTTTTTATTATGCCATACTGCTTCCCATAAGATTTCACCAGACCTCAAAATCTTTTATTCTTTTAAAAGAATGTTTGAAAAATCATGGTTTGACCCATTATATAGCAAAGCCCATGAACATAAAAACTTCTTCTAAAATACATATACCTGGTACTTTGGATTAATGACAAAGTTTTCGTTAGTTTAGTGTTACATTTGCTTTTCTTAAAATTCCCCCTGGATTGATACTTAATCCCAATCCAGAAGTTCTGGGTTCAAATCCTTCCTCTCCCGCTTGCCTACGTAACTTTGAATAAATCAATCAAATTCTCTGGATCTCATTATCTACAAAATAAAGAGGCTGCACTAGGTGACCTCAAAGGTCTCTTCCAGCTCAAAATCTATGATTCTATGACCCAATATTTTAAGCAAATGTTGCTGGCTAAGTAAAGTTATGTTGCCTGAGAAAACAAATAGTCATTGGAATGATTCTAGATTAAAGTGCAGTAATTTTGAAGAACAAAAAAATCTTTTGCTCCTAAACAATGTATCTGTAAACTTGCTATAAGAAACAAAAGCTAGAGCAGATGTCTTGTAGATATCATTTCTAACTCAAAATTATATGATTGTATTAAGTAAAACTAACCTTCCCTTCTTTTCTTCCTTTATAAAAGCTACCTCGGCAATTCTCACTGCTATGCAACAGTTATCACCTGGACTTTACCAAGTTCCCATCTTAGTGAAAGACACCTATGACAGAACTTGTGAATTGCCACAAATTATACCATTAGAAGCTTGTGAATGTGATGACAGACACATGTGCTCTTACTTTAGCACGACTGGCATCTACCCTGGGGGCTCCAGCATCACCATAGTTACTGATAACAATTATGGGACTGTCGCTGGCGACAGAGTTGGTGATGGCAATGTGGGACTTGGACCAGCTGGAATTGGTCTGATTGTCCTCGGTCTCTTATTACTGCTGTGTAAGTATTTAGTTAAACTCTTGTCAGTGGATATTCTAAAACTAGAATATAACCACTGAATTACCTTCTCATGTTCATTTGACAATTTTAAAAATAACATTTATCTGTTTATTAATATATTTATGTATACTATGTGCATACACACACACACACACATATATATATACAAATGCATATAGACAAATGTATATCCATGTGTCCATATCTACATATACACATCCATTTTGTGTAATGTCATTGTGATAACACACACACACACACAAAATTTGGTGAATAGGCAGTTATCAGTACTGGAGCTTGGTAACCAAGAGACGGGTCAGTTTAGAGGCATATGAGATCCCGAGTCTAAGTGGTTGTTGAATTAGAGAAATATTGAAGCAGGTAAATAGAGATCTGGACAGGCATGTGGCAGTGTTAGGGTGCTCTAAGACTGACTAGCATAAAGTCTGTCCTGACTGATAAAAGAGCCATGATAATTGGGTAGGAGGCAGACATAGAAGTGAGGGAGACCTGACAGCAGGTAGTTGGGATTCAGCTATAGGGATCAAAAGTCATAGTATTTAGAGTTGAGATTCTGTGAGAAAATTATTTGAGGAAAATTAGCACTGGACTGCAAGTCAGAAGTGAATTCTAGTCCTAGCTACCTTTTTGTTGTGAGATTTTGGACAATTTACTTAATATCTCTCAGTTCAGCTCTTGGCCTAAAAAATAAGGGTTCTGGACTGAATAATCTCCAGCATTTAGCTCTGACACTGGATGATCCTAATTCTTTCTCTGAACTTGCCACCAGAGGGTGACATAATCATATATATTTGACTATATCTAAGGAGAAGACTATAAGTTAAATGATTACTTAAACAATACTGATATCCTATTATTATGGATGAGAAACAACTTCTTAACTGGACTTTTGACCAGCTCCCTTTCTTAGTGGAAAGTATTGTAGCCATTAGTCTCCAGGACTACTAGAATAGCCAAGCCTAACTAATAAAAGGCTCTAAACATGAGATGTTAGATGTTTCTTGGTTGGGTTTTTTTTGTTTGTTTGTTTTTGTTTTTTCAGAAAACAGCTTTATTGCTATTATGGGGTTCTGACACCATTTTAATTGTGAACAGTAAAATGAATTCTTACATCCATAATCAGCATGCCACTAGAAATTCTTAGTACTGTCCCCAGAAGCTTGGTAGTCCAGGACCTATGCAGAAATTATAAAGGTCCTCAAGGATATTGCAAAATTTTATGGAGTGTTGGTTATTTCCATTGTCGTTTTTTACTCATGTCTGACTCTTTGTCACCCCATTTGGGGTTTTCATGGTGAAGATACTAGAGTTGCCATTTCCTTCTCCAGATCATTTTACAGATGAGGAAACTGAAGCAAACAGGGTTAAGTGACTAGCCCAGGTCCCAGTAGAATTTAAGATCCCTGAGAGGAGAGATTGTTTCATTATTTGTTTGTGTCCCCAGTATTTGGTACCTGAGACATAGCAGATACTTAAGGGATGTTTGCTGATTGAGCGAAGAAGCCCTTGAAGTTTTAGAGTTCTATCTATGACTCTGTATGCATACATATATATGTGGGGGAAGGGGAGTTACCATTTCACTTCTTTACCTCACTCCTTAATTGTTTTAATGTAATGCTTGACTCTGGAATTTACAAATCTTTTGCTAACTATCCATCATCCCTTTCTCCATCAGTGTCCCCACTCCTGCTGCTCATCTGCTGCTGCCGACGAAAGGCACCCACAGGCCTGGGAACTCGATTTGCTCCTGTGCCTGAGGGGGGCGAAGGAGTAATGCAGTCATGGGGAATAGAAGGAGCCCATCCGGAGGACAGAGTGAGTTTCAACCTATTTTCCTTCATATATGAAGCACGGTATATACATAGAAATGGAGAACTGGGACATTTGGGGGCCTCTTGGCAGTTTTTCAACTCCCCAAAAAAATAAATTAAGAAGAAAAAAAAATAATAAAGCAACATTGGAGAAGAAGTTGGATAACAGTATTTATTTTTTAACTAATATTTTGGGAATGTTTTTGTTTCTTTCAGGATGTCTCCAATATTTGTGTACCAGTGACAGCTTCCAACACACAGGATCGCATAGAATCCTCTGGTTAGTAGATATTAAACTTTTTGCTGCTTTTGATGTGTAAGAGATTTAATCAGAGAGTACACAATCATAGTTCTAGAACAGGAAGGGGACCTCAGATGTCATTTAGTCCAAACTCATCATTTTATAGATGAAGAAACAGAGTCCTAGAAAGTTTAAGTGACTTTTCTAAAATCACACAGATCACAAGTGAAAGAACCAGGATTTGAACCATGAGATTATAAACTCTTTGAGAGTAGGTATGGTCTTTTGCTCGTTTTTGTATACCCAGGTTTAGCATAGTGCCTAGCCCATAACAGAGACTTAAAAAATTTGTATCGATTGATTGATTAAACCCAGGAGATAGAGCTGGGATGTGTGTGCATTGGCTGCATTCAGAGGGCTATATGTTCTACCAGAACAGGAAATCCCTACGATCATGCCTGTTATAGAAACAACCTGAAAAATTGAGTTGGTCTAGCTAAACTCATGAGGAAGATTCTATTTGTCATAGTATACCAATCAGAGGCAATCTTGAGAACTATTCTAAATGTGCTTGGAATTCATTCTTTTTTTTTTCTCTCAGTCAGTCAATAAACATTTCTTGAGGGTTTTATATGTGCCAGGCACTGTGCTAAGCACTAGGAATACACATACAGGCAAAAAACAGTCCCTGTCCTGAAGGAGCTCACATTCTAATTAATAACATCCCAAAAAATGTACATACAAGGTATGAACATTACAGTGGAAGTGGAATATAAGCCCTAAGGGAAAGGTATTCCTTGGTATAGTGTCAGTGTATTATTTTTACAATAGCAAAGGGAGAAGAAATGTGGACATCTTCTAATAAAAAATTTATAAGTTCTGGGGGCGGCTAGGTGGCACAGTGAATACAGCATTGACCCTGGAGTTCAAATCCAGCCTCAGACACTTAACACTTAATAGCCATGTGACCTTGGGCAAGTCACTTAACCCCAATTGCCCTCCAAAAAGCAAAAAAAAAAAGAAAGAAAGAAAAAAGAAAAGAAAAGAAAAGCCACTCAGGCTAATGGAGAGTATTAGGAACAATCAAAATGATCCCACAAATCTAAGACAAGCAAGCACATTTGTCTTGCATGATCCTCCACACTGGGGAGCCAGTCCAAACTTGCTCCCTTTAGAATTCTAAGAACAGCCCTCCCAGGAGAAAGAATGTAACTTTGAGGTTGCTCATGGAAAGCAGACCATCACCCCAACAGTGAGCAGAGGATCTGTGGAAGTTTCTAGAAAGCATCCAAAGACCTACTTGCTCTGGTCGACATCCATATAGATTAAAAAGAAAACCCATCTTAAGTAGGCAGTGCAGTTTGTTAAGCCCCCAAGGAGAAGGGCAGTTCCATCCTAGAAAGGACCACTATCCAAACCCCTTCTCACTCCCTACCTTCCTTAGCCTTTTTAGACTGGGAGAAAATATCAGGGCCCAAGAAGAGGCAGAGAAAACGTGGGATATTAGAAGCATAAGATCATAAATTGGGAGCTGAGGCACTGGAATCTAACACTCTTGTTTTCCAGACAAGGAAACTGAATTTCTGATAGGTTAAAGTGATTTGATCCAGGTCACAGAGTAAGTACCAGGGGTGGTAATTTGACTCAGATAATAGGATCATGGGTATAGAATAAGGGGGGACCTCAAAGTCAAAATCATCAAAGTCATAATCATCATCATAGCTGGCATATTTATCACCTATTATATGCCAGGCACTATGCTAAGTACTTTGCAAATATTATCTTATTTGATCTTCACAACAACCTTGTTAAGGTATTTCCTATTATTATCCCCATTTTTACAGATGTAGAAACTGTGGCAAAGGAGGTTAAGTGACTTGACTTGGGTCATACAGCTTGCTGTACCCATTTCCCCTACTTTTACCTGCCTGTTTAATTTTCCATACAACAGAACTTTCTCAGTCAACAGAAAAAGGATCATACATATACTTAGATTATGAAGCCCTATAACAATCTCCAGCCATATAACATGAAAACACCTTTTTTCCAGAGATCTACACCAACACATACGCAGGTGGTGGCACTGTTGAAGGAGGCGCTTCTGGCGTGTCTGGTGTTGAGCTGAATACAGGAGTCGGAGCAGCGCTAAGTCTTGGGGCTGGGGGACTTGCAGGAGCAGTGAGAAGACGGGGCTCCACCTTGGGAACACTGAGGGAATATGCAGAAACGGGCGTGAACATGGCTTTCTTGGATAGCTACTTCTCTGAGGTAATCCCTTCCCAAACACAAGAATGAGGGCTCATAAACAGTCATATGTCCTGTTTGGTCTGGGGCCTTTTTGATGTGACTGATAACCACGATGCACAATATGGGGGAGGGGGAGCTCCATCATAGTGCATTTTGCTATAGTACATCATAACTTGAGTTACACTGAGGTTTTAAATCACATCCTCTACTGTGGAAGTTTAATGAAATTGTCACTACAATAAAGAAAAGCTATTTAGAAGTGTTTTCTATCCCTGCTAATACCAATATTACTATAATCAAAAGAGTCAGTGGGTCAACCTAGCATTTGGACCTAGTGTGTACCAACACTGTCCTGATTACTGAAGATATAAAGAATGTTTTTTAAAATCCATGTTTTCAAGGAGGTCACAATCTATATATGTAATGCATAGTGTATAGACATATATGTACAATAGATTTATATGTGTGTATACACGTGTGTATATAGTATATATATATACTATACCTATACACTATATATGTTCTATATACTATACATACGCTATATATACATATATACTAAATGTATATAGTATGTATGTATAAATAAATATACACATAATAGCTAGTATATATAGCATTTTAAAGTTTACAAAGCACTTTATAAATATTTTCTCATTTTCTCCTCACAACAATCCTGTGAGGTAGAGGTTATAATTATTTCCATTTCACAGATGAGAAAACAGGTTACATTAATTTGCCCAGGGTCACACAGTAAATAAGTTTCTGAGACTGGATTTGAGGTAGGTCTTCCTGATGTCAGGCCCAGTACTCTGGACTCACCTGGATATCCACCCTTTATAAATACAAGCCCTTATTTATAATGTTGTATTTATTATTTCTATTCAACTGTTATAATAAACCTTGATGCCAGGAATAGTCAAGAAACTCTGGTTATCATTCCATTTCATCTTCTTTCTAGTTTTTCCTTCTTTTGATTTCTAATAGTTACAAGATTCCTCTTCCTACCCATCCCAGTTTGGAGTTTTTACTTCTTTCCCCATCTTCCTCCTGGTTTAGGGAAACCTGAAGGACCCTAACCAGGGCTGAGATACCAATTCAAAGGAGGAGAAAATTACATAGGATAGAAAGTGATAACTTGCAATAGAATTCAAGAATGCAGTGCCATAAGCAAGAACGAACTTAAATCTTCAATTAAAACAGGGCTAGGTGGGGGAAAAAAGGAAGAAAAATAAGATGGGGGAGGGGGAAACAGAAGAAAAAAATCAGAGGCAACAAATGACGTATTTTAGAAGCAAGAAAATCATATGAGAGCATATGGGAATCTCATTGGGAATTTGGGCCTACAAAATGCAACATTTATCTTGGGATCCAGCATCTCAGTATCCCTTCCAGGAACGGGAGGTTAGGGGAAAGATTGAGAATGATGAAAAAAGACTCAGGAGATTCCACCAAAAACTAACTGCTTGCCCTGGGGTAATATGCCTGAGCTTCATTTTCTCAGTCTATAAAAAAGGGGATAAATATCAGTCCCAGGCCCACCTCATTTATTTTGTGAGTATAAACAAGATAATAAGCATGTGTACTGCTTGGAGCTCTTGAGACAAAAACTCCATATAAATTCAAAGTATCATCATCCTTATTATTTCCCCAGAGCAGATAGCTGAACCAGCTACTTATGCCTGAGACAGAATCCATGAAGGTGGTTTAATTTGGTTTGGTTTTTTGCAATATTCTATTTAGCCTTTCACTCATTGAACTTGAAAATTATTTCTTTGGGCTTGTTTTGGGCAAGTCCAACTTCTGGGAAATCGCAGAGATTTATAAAGAATCAATTCAAACAAACACACATTTAATATGTTGTGTGGAACTGCTTTAGGAAGTGATTCTCTTTCCAGGTAGTCTCTCTTGGCCTTGAGCAAGTATCCAGAAGAATAGGGAGATGAGCTCAATCACAATCAATAAAATAAATGCAAAGGGTATTTAATGGGAACTTGGTAACCCTTAGAATTTGGAGGAGTGGGGAGAGAAGGGGTTGAATTTCTAGTTCAATACAACGATGCAAATCCAGAAGAAAATGACTTAATTGAGACTATAACTGTCAACAATTACCCTAAAGATACAAATACACAAGGAATTTTGCCAAGATCACAAAATGTGTTTATAATAGTTGATAATGAAGTCATGTAGGGAAGGATAGGTAGAGAAAGACACAGAAAGAAACAGAGACAAATAGCAAGAGACGTAGAGAGAAAGACATCTAGAAAGATAAAGACAGAGACAGCAAGAGATAGCAAAAAGAAACAGAGACAGAGATAACAAGTTATAGAGAGAAGGACCAAAAGAAAACAGTATATAGCCAATCCTCTGCTGGGCCCACCAAAAAAGAATCTTCAAGACAAAGTTCTGTGGGCATCCCATTCCTATGTCCATGGACTTCTCCAGATCTAATCAGGTCACTTATTCTCTCTTTTTTGAATCCTTATAGTATGCTCTCGAATACCCCCAAGGGTGGGAGACAAAAATCATAACTGCATTCTGAGATCTATACTAAATTTGACAGTCAGTTGTGGGGTGCCTTCCTTTTTCAATGGATAAGTCTACTTTGAATTAAGAAGGCCCTATCCTGTTAACAGAAAGCTGAAATCTTAGCCCAGTTACAAAATCCATTGCTGCCATCTTGTATAAGACCTATTGTTCTGGTTTAAACTGGAGTATGGGTAAGTATACTTACTGATGCAGAGTGATCATTTTAACATTAGGAGCTTCTGAACATATATTCAAAACAAACTGAACCAGATTAAAATGTGACAGATTCCAAATTCAGATTTTCCATCACTGCTGGCAAACCATCTCCTGGGGTGGATGGAGGAGGGAATCTCTTTTTAAATAAGACATTTCATCTTTCTTAAGCAGAGATCTACAGAGGTAAAGTTGGATAGTTCATAGTTTGAAAAGTATCAAGAAATGTAAATTAAGAGGAAATACACAGAATCACAGAACTAGCTGGAACCTTAGAGAATACGGAGTTCCACCTTCTCATTTTGCAGATGAGGAAAGTAAAGCCCAGAGATTTTAAAGTGTTCTAAAATAATTCAAATGCCTAGATGTTAGCAAAGCAAAGACTAGAATACAGTCCCCAGAATCCTAATGTCTAATATCCTTTCTATGTCATAGTGCTCCTTCCAAAAGACTGAATTTCTGTGATCTTAGTAAAGAAGACCCCCCACTCTCACCCCAACCAATCATTACATTAGCCTAATATCATATCATTAAACAGCAAATAATTCATACTGAGTATCTTTTAATTAGTCTGACCTGTTTTAATTAGCAGCTAATTTCAGCTCTGATTCCAATTTGCCCCAGTGTTTTATTATTCATGGGAATGGATAAAAGGAATGGAGGAATTAATATGGCCTATACAATTTATGACTATGAATACTCTTGCAGAATCTGACTGATAACATCCACTAAACCCGGCAATTAGAGGTGGATTAGCTGCCAGCACTGTTGAGTATTCATCAGGGAATGCCATCACTGAGCAGTAGTTTGACAGTATAATTGAAATTATATTTAGCACAAAATCCCCAGTGGTGTGTTGAAAGAAGGGTTGCCCCTAAGGTTTATCCTTTGTTCATAAGTGTTTTTCAAAATGAAGAGAATCAAAGACCCCCTTTTCTTATGTTCCAAAACATTATTGTTGAATCTATTAGAGATGGTGCTGACTTAGAGAATCCATGATGCCGCTTGTCTTCTCTGAAAACCTGATCCCATCCCCAAATGTTCAATAAACTTTAGGAAAAAAAATTGTTAGGCAAGAGTTGTCTTAGGGACCCTCCCACCTCACCATACAATCCTCCTCTTCATCTTCCTAGAAATCGATGCCCTCTAGATATCCACTTTGTACTCTAAGCCAAGTAACCTTGTCTCAGATACCTGTCATTATGAAAAAGCTCACCACACCATTCCAGGGATATTCTCATTTTAATCTGGGGCAGATAAACCCTGAGAAACCTAAGGAATTACTCTCTAACCTTAGAATTTAGACAACTAGGTATATCTGTGGTCCTGTGAGCCTTTGACTCACCCAAATAATGTCATGGAAGTTACTATCAATTCTCCTACTAGTAATCTCAGTCTTATACATAGTAATAAGTCCTGGCATTCTGTAGTTAAATTTTCTTCCCCAAGATTATATTGACTCATTTCATTTCTTCACTGGAGAAAAGATCAAATATTTTAAGCTTCTCAGAAAGCATACTGATCATAGTATTTCAGATATACAAGAGGACAAATCCCAAAGGTCAGAATTTAACCTCTGAGTATGGAAATGATCATTAAAATCATTTCCCAAATATAAGTATTCACAAAATGTTCATGCAAATATAATGCACCTGGGATACCCACCCTACTTACAAAAAGATCTTATCCATTTTTCAGCCCATCATTCCACTGGCCAAAAAAAAAAAAAAAAACAAATCAAAATGTCAGTATTTACATTGTTTGATATTTTAAGAAGGGGCAACAGTTCTAATTCCCTACCTTTGCTCTACCTTTAGAAAGCCTACGCTTATGCAGATGAAGATGAATGTCGACCTGCAAATGATTGCCTTCTTATTTATGATCATGAAGGAATGGGGTCTCCTGTGGGCTCCATCGGCTGCTGCAGCTGGATTGTAGATGACCTAGATGATAGCTACTTGGAAACTTTGGATCCAAAGTTTAGAACTCTAGCTGAAATCTGCTTAGACACAGAAATTGAACCATTTCCATCTCCTCACCAGGCCTGGATACCAATCACTACTGATCTTCCCCTGCTTGGACCAAATTACATTGTTAATGAATCTTCAGCAATGTCTCTCACAGAGGCTGGATTCCAGGCAGAAATGGCAATGCCTGATCCCATGATTCATGGTGACATTATAGTGACAGAATCCTATAGTACTTCTGACCAATGTGTACAACCAACTACCATTATTTTTGAACCTCAGCTAGTTCCCAATGTCCTGGTTACAGAAACAGTGATGGGACCTGCGTATGCTGTTCAAGGAAACATTTGTGTACCTGCCGAGTTAGCCAACACACATAATGTGATCTACACTGAGAGAGTCGTGCCAAGTCCAGGTATGACTGCCATGAGTAACAGCAGTATGACCAGTGGTTGCATGGGTACTGGGATGAGTGGCAGTGGAATGGTAGGCCCTGATATTCAAATGACCCAAATGGTAAGCCCAGATGTTCAAGTCTGCCAAACCATGGGTTCCCCAATGACATCCCGACGCAGGGTAACACACCACAGTACTGTACAGTACTTCCAACAGTAAGGTCCTTACTGATGATGTCCTCAGTAATATTAATGACATATTCATAATCATCAAAGTTAACTGTCACAAAATCTAATTATTGTTTTTTTTCACTTAGCACTGAACACTATAAATTCATGTTCACTCTGTTGATGTGGCATTTGGTCAAATATTTTGAGTGAAGATTTCTTTTTCATGATTTTTAATGGGGCACCAAAAATGTGTTAAAAATACAATATGTTCTTCAGGACAAGGCTTAGAAACTTACTCCTAAAACAGAGTCACTAAAGCCTTCAAGTCTTCCAAACAGATTATGAAAATGATCTGTCCTGATGCCTGAATTTTGCAGCAAGTAATTAGCCTATTTTATATTCACCTTCCATATTATAGTACCTCTAGAAAGGAAATTGCACTAAGGAGGAACTTCTTTAGAATGAATTTGGACAGTCTTATTTGGTTCATGAAAACGGTACATTTCAAGAGAGGGGGAGAGAAGAGTGAATCTCCTCCTCAAAGAGGCCATTAGAGACTAAACTTCCCCTTCAAGGATTTTCTCAACTGCTAAAGTAGGTAGGATAAGCTTAATATAATCTGGGAAAAGGAATTTTATTGCTGAATGTATCAATGGTAAAGGTTCATTGTATGGAATAACATAGGGAAACTATTCAACATGGATGAATTTTAATTGTTAAATTTCATTACCTATAAGTCAATTTAAAATAGCAAAAGCAACTAAAGGACTGAAGGAGTGAAAACAATTCATCTATAAGGATGAAGTAGAGTAAGTTCTTGGAGAATTATTTCTTCCTTCCCTACAAGGACTTTTTCTCACCATGTTTAACAAATTATATTAGTTCAAAACACAAATGGGATAAAATTAGACCATGCCATTGGCCCTGAATATTAGCTTGAGTAAAATCTTTTCTCAAATACCTCCTTCAGACACCAAAACTGAGGCAATATGGTCACACTCATAATAAGCAGGGGAAAAAATCCCTTTTGTCGTATTATTAACCAATGCTTCCATTCCTAACCTTGTCATTCATGTTGAATGAACAAAACAGAGAGCCTGCCCTGCACAGTCAGTCAATTTTTGTCTGTGTAAAGACAACCAACGGGAGGGGAGGAAGAAAGGATTAAACAGGGTAATTTTATTTTAATTCTGTAAAATATGTAAACTATACAGTAGTAACTAGTGTACACAGCAAGACTAATTTGTAAATATAATAAAATTATTTCCAAGGCCTTGTTTCTTTTTTGATTGCAGTAACCAAGAGATTTTCACATTTTCACTCCTTCTTTAATGAATGACAAAAGGACCTTAAAGATCATTTAACCCAACACCTTCATCTTAAAAATGAGAAGCACAACAAAGTTGATAATAACTCATTTTAATTGTCTATTGCTTTATGGTTTATGAAATTCTTTGACCATCATTACCTCACTTGTAGGCTGACACAGAAGGAGTTGGGAGACCTAAGTTTGATGCCTGCCTCCACCAATTTGCAGTTTTATGACCTTGGGAAAGTCAATTAGCCTCAGTTTCCTCATATGAAAAACAGCAATAGTAGTACTTACACTGTCTACTTCACAGTACAAGTACAGAACCTTTGTAATCTATAAAGTACTCTATAAAACAGAATTACTATTAATGGTAATAATAATAATCTGAGGGAAGGTATTATTAGCTCCATTTTATGCATGAGGAAACTGATACGGAGAAAATAAGTGACTTGTCCAAAGTCACAAAGCTAGTGAATGACAAAGGTAGACTGAAAAACAGACCTTATAACTATTTGTTCAATGTTTTTTTAACTTTTGTCATGTTACCTCCCATAGGTTAACTGGTCACATGGCTGCTTAGCCACAAAGTTTGCCCTTGATAGAAAATCCTGTTCACTGCTTTTCTACCACACTCTCTTTGTTAAGGATTAAGAGTTACATTTGAACTATTACTTGCAACCTGGTATTATCTCCCATGTAATCTGAAGAAGAGGCAGTTAGCATCTCTTCAGAAAGGTGGATTTATGAGGTCTGTGTACAGACTAGCTAAACCTCATATCACCTAAAAAGTCTTTATAATTACTGATCATTTCCCAAATCACCTGTGCCGTCAGATGCTCTCTACACATTCCATACTTAGTGTTTTCACCACCATGGCTTATGATACATTTCTCTATCCTGCCATTTGACAAAAAAAAAAAAAAACCTCTGTCCACAATGTGTTAAATATCCAAGTCATATTAGTGTCAACTTTTTTCTTTTTAAAAAAATTTAGCCTGTTTCCTTTTGTTCTTATACTATAGATATTCCCCCTTAACTACTCTCTCCCCCATTGAAACCTTCCTTGTACTTCCCCTGGAAAAATTTTAAACAAACAAACTAACACAGCACTGATGTCTACACTACATTCCAGATCCATAGTCTGCACCTCTCTCCTAAGAATAGAAAAGCATATTTCCTCATTGGTTCACCAGAACTATCATTATTCATCCAATTCAAATATGACCAAGTCATTTAACCTTTCTGGATTCAGTTTCTTTATCTATAAAATGAAGAGGTGAGAAGATATTGCCTCTAAGATGCCTTCCAGGTCTAAGTTCAAGATGCTATGATCTATGACTTCTTTGGGGGGGGGGGTTATTATTATTTACATTATTATAGTTATTGTACACTTTGTTCTCTTCATTCACGTCTTCTTACATTTTCTAAATTCCTCGTATGCTCCACTTATTTTTAGTAATCAACTAATGATTGTTTATTTACTTACCATTTTGTACATGCCAGAACACTGTGCTGGCATACTAGTGAGGAATGCTAAAGCATAAAGGACAGACCCTGCCCCCAAAGAGCTTATTATAACATAATTGGTGGGGTATGACTAATCCAATTGCTTAACTATAAGAGTACAACTGAGTGCTGATTGTATGGTACAAATAATGTGTTTGTAGTTGGGCAACAGGAATGGGGGATTTGTTTATGTCCTCATTCCATAGAGTAAAGTGAAAGTTTTTGGGTCTCCCTCATAAGTACTCAAGAAAATTTTTTTTAAAAAGGAGAGAGGAAGGAAGGAAGGAAGGAAGGAAGGAAGGAAGGAAGGAAGGAAGGAAGGAAGGAAGGAAGGAAGGAAGGAAGGAAGGAAGGAAGGAAGGAAGGAAGGAAAGAAGGAAGGAAGAGCTGGTCTAGTTCTGGTAGGTATACCCATGTGTGTGTGTTCATCCGTTCATCAGTCAGCCAATAAGCAATTACTGAGGGCCTTCTATGCCTGCTATAAGCCAGGTAATGTGCTAAACACTAGGAAAACATAGACAAACAAAAGACAACCCCTACTCTTAAGGAGCTCTCAGCCTAATGAAGGAAACAATATGAAAACAGCTATGTAGGATAAATTGATGATATGCAGTAGAGGGAAAGCTTTAAGGGGTGAGTATGCATATGTGTGTGTGTGTGTGTGTGTGTGTGTGTGTGTGTGTGTGTATTTACAGGTCTCCTGTGAAGTTCTGGGTCAAGACAGGATCAAAGAAGAAAGCCAAGGCTAGAAGCTTTAGTGTAGCTTCAGAAAAATAGTATTTTTTAAAGGGTAGAACAAATGATCTTTTATTAAATTGGGAGAACTAACATTATCTCATTAAAGTGAAGAAGTAAATTAGGAAGGAAGATTAATAGAAGACAGTGACAAATGCACATAGAGAAGGTGAGCTTTTCTTTCTTCTTTTAAGTGAATTTTTCCTCTTTATTGAGTTGCATGTTATATCTAGAGACTAAAGAAAGAATTTGTAAAAAGAAAAAAAACTAATTTAAGCTTTGTTAAAAAGTCATTCAACTGTCTGATGCAAACGCTATCTGCATCCAAAGAACTGATAAATAGAAGCATATGTAGAATAATTTTACCAACTCTTTATATGCAACATGACCAATGCCAACCCTCTACCAAAATTTTAGTTACATGCACTGTTAACAAGTAGTAGATATTAAGAAATATATTTACTGATTTCCCCTAAATACTGTAAGCATTATATAAAATAATCAGGCACAATTCCTGCCCACCATTTTAAATTCTTATTTATTTTTAAATTAAATTTTATGTTTATTTTTAGTTTACATCATTCATTTCCACAAGATTTTGAGTTACAAATTTTCTCCCCATCTTTCCCCTACCCACCATCCCAAAATACCCATCCCACTGTATACCGTCCCCCAGTCTGCTCTCTCCTATATCCTCCCCCATACCTCCTCTGACTTTCCAATAGGGTAAGATGGATCTCTATACCCCAGTGCCTGTATATCTCATTTCCCAGTTGCATGTAAAAAAATAATAATAATATATATTTTAAACACTTGATTTTAAAACTCTGGATTCCAGATTCTTTCCCTTCCTCCCTCATCACCCACCCTTACTGGAAATATAAGAAATTAAATAAAGGTTGTGCGTGTATAGCTACGCAAACATTTCCATAGTGGGTATATTACAAAAGATTGACTATATTTCCCTCCATCCTAGCCCTCCCCCCACTTATTCTGTTCTCTGCTTTGATCCTGTCCCTTTTCAAAAGTCTGTGCTTCCAATTTTCTCCCCCCCCAACCTTCCTTCCCCTCCATCATCCCCCATCTCATCCCTTTCTCCCCACCACCATTTTAAATTCTAAATTGAATGTCTTATTAATTTGATGATATGACATTGGGGCATTCATCAAAGATTAAAGATGGCCAGCTGACCAAGCATTCTTTTGGTGAACATATGGCCTCAGGACTGATCTCTAAGTGTCAGTCATCACAAAGGATAGGATAAGATGACTGAAGCAAATATAGTGCCTGAATTTACCTTCCACATTAGTCTTAGGAATGTAATCTAATAAGGCATTGTGTGACCCTTGCCATTTCAGAGGTCACATTTTATGTTTAGTTGTTAAAAGTTGTTTTATGGATCCCCAAATATTTACTGAGCACCTATACGATGCTTGATGCCACTTTCCATAGCTTTCACTATCATTGTTTTTCATACAGCCTGCATCCCAATAGATCATAGCTATACAAATAGTACACTTGCTAAAAACTGTATGTTTTCAGGTGCCATTCTATGTATGAAGTGAAACTCAGCATGAATTCAAAAGTGCTCAACTAGTGGAGACATGCATTCTCTTTCCCCATATTTTCTTACAAATGCTTCTGTCACACCCACTCAACCTGCAATCCTTTTTAACAGCGAATAGATACAAATTAGAAGTCAGTGAAAGATCAGTAGTATAAAAATAATCACAGAATCAAAGAATACAACCATTAAAGTAACCTTAGAGACCTTCTAGTTTAATCTAAACCTAAATAGAAATCCCCTCTAGTCTATACCTGAGGACTACCACTGGGTGGGACCCATTGCCTCCCAATTCTTCTCTGTTGTTATTGAGTCGTTTCACTTGTGCCCAATTCTTTATGACCCCATTTGGGGTTTTCTTGGGAAAAAAATTCTGGAGCAGTTTACCTTTTCCTTCTCCAGTTCATTTTACAGATGAGGAAACTGAGGTAAATGGGTTTAAATGACTTGCCCAGGATCACACAGCTAGTAAGTATCTGAAACTGGATTTGAACTCAGGGAGATAAGTCTTCCTGACTTCAAGTCTGGCATTCTATCCACCTAGCTGCCCAATTCCTCTTTAGGATAATTTTTGCCATACCTAGACATATTTACCTCTATATAACTTCCTTTTGTTTTGTCCTTTAGACTAGAAAAAAGAAGAAAGGTAAATCTCTTCCACCTGAAAGTCATAAAAATGTTAAAACTATTCCTTGCCCTGTTACTCTTTCCAATAAATCTTCTCTTCTTCACGCTAAATATCCCCTTCTTTCAACTACATAGCAGAGTTTTACATTCTCTCACTTAGTCACTCTCCTCTGGGAATATTTTTAAATATGATATCCAGAACAAAATACAATAGATGTGTTCTTGACAGTTCACATCCAATGATCTTAAAGTCCAATAAAACCTCCACATTGTCTCATGGAACTTTTGTCTAGCTTTGCCTTTCCCACCCTGTACTTGCAGAGTTGGTTTCAGAGAATCACAAAGTCACACAATTTAAGATTTGGTAGGAATCTCAGCAGATATCAAGTCTAAGCCATAGATGAAAGGGTAAGGACAGGAATATGACTGGACCTATTAATTCATTAGTATAAAGAATTCCCAGGTGAGGAATCTCTTGCCAATGTAGTTCATTATCTTCTCTGTAACTTAAAAGTCTTTGAGAGTTGACTAGAGCATTGAGAGATTAAGGGATTTCCCAGAATACATTTAGTAGCTATATGACCTTGACAAATCAATCCTCTCAGCCTCTGGGGCTTTGGTAGAGAGTTTTTGGCCAAGTTTTAACATCTATTGCAGGCTTTCCTTCTTTTCTTGGGCTTTCCTAGAAGATATGCTATGTATTATATGTTTCCAACTTAATTTGATCCAGCATTATATGTAATATTATATAGCTGACCATTAGGTCCCATAGAATAATTTTTTTTCATTTCCTTTAGCTCCTAAAATAATTTAAAATGAATAATTTCAAAACATGTCTCTCTGCTGATACTTTTGTCATTCCATTTTTTCATTAAAGTACCAGTAAACATGTTTTGAAAAGAATGATCTTTATGTAACTAATTTTAATGATTAAAAATCTATCAATTAATATATATATGTTTATTTATATATTATATATATATTTATTTATATAAATGTTTATTTATATTATATATATATTTATATAAATATATATTTATATTTAATAATTTTACTTAATGTAGTTGAGAGAGTTGATTAGGAGATCCTATTCAATTTATTTCATGCCCCTTCCTTAACCCACATAATTAAATTATAGAAGATAAAGGGCATGGGAAAAAGACCAATGTGTTATTTTAAAAGAAATAATAAAGAGAAAATAAGATACTAATAAGTTTTTAAACAGAGTACAAAAAAGTATCTCTACTTTACATAGATATTACATTTACATAGGTAACTAGCCATTAAATGATCAAAGGCCAGTGCCCCTGCTAGCCCTTTAAAGAACAAAACAATCTCTCTGAGGAGTCATCCTAATGCTACAGGTAGTTCTGTGAGTTGGGAAAAGGTAAACCCCATTATCAAGAGACTAGCTACATAAAAGACCAGGTTCAGGGAGACCAACTGAACAACCTGCTATATTGACAAGGCAATATTCACAGCATCAACAGTGACTATAAATATGCTGGCATAGTTCTGAATTGCAAAATATAACATACTCTCCATATAGAAGACAGAAGCAAAACATTTATTCAGACGCCAGAAAGCCAAATCCCAACACCAGAAAACTGAATCCATCACCACAGGAAGCAACACCATCCCAAAACCTTCCCACAAACAAACACAAGTCTAGTCATCTCCTTGCTTGCATTCTCTCTCCATTCTAACTGCTCTGACTCCCAGCTTCCTGCTCCATCCATTCAGCAAACCCCTCTCACCACTAACTCCATGTGATTACCATCAGCCTATTAAGCAGCAGGGAAGATCTTCAAATTACCATTACCATTACACCTGCCTGACAGAGATGTACTCAGGGGAGTAGACTAAGGAGAACATAAGAAAAGACATCAATGTCCTCCAATATAGGAAGTATGACTTGCTTTGGCCACATATATTGTTGAGATATAGATATGTTATTGTTATTATTAATTAGCATATACATAGTGATTTAAGGTTTATAAAACACTTTACAAATATCACTTCATTGGTGGCAGAGCCAAGATGGCAGAGTAAAAGCAGGGACTTCCTTCAGATCTCCCCCAAACTCCTCCAAATACCTGTAAAAAATGACTCTAAAAAATTCTAGAGCAGCAGAACCCATAAAATGACTGAGTGAAACAAATTTCCAGCCCAAGACAACCTGGAAGGTCACCAGGAGAGGTCTGTTGCACCAGTCTGAGGGAAGAGTGCGATCCACCTTAAGCCCTACCAGTATAGATGGAGGCCGGAGCAGGCTTCAGGGGACTAAACTACTGGCAGCTGTGGCGGTTTCCAGACTTCTCAACCCACAAATACCAAAGACAACTTAAAAGGTCAGTAAGAAAGGTCTGTCAAACCTAGGTGAGAGAGGAGCAAGGTAAAGCCCCAGCCCCAGGGTACTGGTAGAGCAGTGGCAGTGGCTGCTTCCAGAGCTCTTGACCCACAGATAGTGGGGGCATCCAGTGGCTGCTCAGTGGGGATTGCAGGAATCTCTTTGGTGGTGCTGAGGCAGGATTCTCTAGCTTTGCACTGCTTCTATCTGGGTCACAGTGCTGGCTGGTGGTCCTGGAGTGAGAAGGAGTGCTGGTGTAGCAGAGCTTGTAGTGCAGTGGAAAGGGAATCCTCTTCACACTTCCAGGGCAGAAAGGAGTGGTTGTGGTCATGCACAGACCAGGAGAGAAATAAACACCTCTCCTTTCATCATACAACATTGGAAGAACTGAAAATTTACCAGTCCCTAGAAATATCTCTCAAAACAGGTGCACAAAACCCCTGAAGCTTGGGACAGCATACCCTCCACACTGGAAGCAGAGATGTACCTTAACAAAGAGCTAAAAAGTCAAGAAATTGGTTAGGAAAAATGAGCAAATGATAGAAAAAAATCAGACTATAGAATCTTACTTTGGTGACAAGGAAGATCAAAACATACAACCAGAAGAAGACAAGAAAGTCAAAGTTCCTACATTAAAAGCCTCCAAGAAAAATATGAATGGGCCACAGGCCATGGAAGAGCTCAAAAAGAATTTTGAAAATCAAGTAAGAGAAGTAGAGGAAAAATTGGGAAGAAAAATGAAAGTAATGCAAGAAAATCATGAAAATTGAGTCAACAGCTTGGTAAAGGAGACACCAAAAAAATGCTGAAGAAAACAAATAGCACTTCATTTTTATCCTCACAACAACCCAGAGAGTACCTTGAACCTAGGATAAACACCCACTGGGGAATTCAACCTTTAAATGTAGCTAGGGGGCATACATCAAAAGGTGCACCATAATAACAATAATGACTCACATTTCTATAGTGCTTTAAGGTTGACAAAGGACTTTGTCACAACAACTTAATGATGGATGGAATGCAAAATTATTACAAATCAGGAAACTGAGGCTCAGAGAGGGGAAATAACCTTTTTTTTTAAAGAAATTGGGATTAAGTAACTTGCTCAAGGTTACATGGTTAGTCATTATTTATGTGTGGGTGCTCATTTTCTGAGGCTGGATTCAATCCCGGGTCATCCCAACTCCGAGGCCAGTGCTCTTACTCACTGCACCACCTAGCCACCCCTGGAAATAACTTTTCAAAGTCATATAGCTAGTAAATATCACAGTTAGGATTCAAACCTGGTTTACTATTTCTAAGGTCAGTTTTCATTCTACTGTATTTCTTCATATCTGGGACCTAGAAAATGTAACAATAATAATAATAAATGCCATTATAATAGCAATGTAATTATAATAATAATAATAATAATTAGCATGTAAGTGCTATAAGGTTTGCAAAGCACTACAAATATTATCTCATTTTATTCTCACATAATCTTAGGAATTAGGTACTATTATTATCCCTAATGGGGGTAAGGGTAATAGGTTCCAGAGGGGTTCCAATCAAGATCAATGACCCAAGTCTGGAACGAATTCCATAGGCTCAAGCAATCTTGGAGTTGAGATTGTAAAAGTTTATTGTTATGCTTTACAGCAGGCAAGTGTTCTTAGGGAACCTGCAAACTTACAGAAGTCATAGGTATAGTTTTAAGGAGTCAAGACAGTAAATCACTCAATTATGCTAACTAGGTGAGTAAGGGTGGGATTAGGGAGGAGTTTAGGAGTGGTCAGTGCTTAAAGGAACATGCACTTTAAATATCAACTGCTCAGGTGTGTTGCCCATAATTCACTGGGAAATAGCCCAAGGAGGCAGGGGGGGTAACTGGAGGTGTGGTTTTAGGCCTGAAAAGGCACTAAGTCAGCTAGCAGTCTAATGAGAAGTGCCCAGTCTACCACCTATCTGTGTCAAGTTTGACAAGATGGATGTTGAGAACCAAGGCTAACAGAGACTCAGTATGGGTATAATTGGCTAAGGAGTTAACCTATAGATAGGGCATTGAAGGATTCATGGGTGCAGCTGACCACTCTACTAGGGGAGATAACATTTGCCTAAGCTAAAATGTTTATAGATGGTTTAGTGAAAGATTCATAGGTAAATTGTTATTGTTCCAAGCAGAGATAAACAGTTCATGAGTTGTTGCTGGGCAGAGTGCTGGAAGGGGGAAGGGGCAGAGTTAATTCTCTGAGGCTGGGAGGGGGAAATGTGATTTTACAGACTGCTTTTTCAAATTGATTTTACAAACTGATGTTACAAACATAGATCTCAAGCACCCCATCATCCCCATTTTACTGATGTGGAAATTGAAATAGATACTGGCTAAGTGACTTGCCCAGGCATACAGCTAGAATTGCATGAAGCAGGATTGAACTTGGGTCTTCCTCACTCCGGGATTCTCATCGTAGGTATCATTTAGCCCCAGTTTCATCATGTGTAAAAGGCATCTAGGTGTCACAGTGGATAGAGTGCCAGACCTGGAGTCAGGAAAACATGTTTCTGAGTTTAAACCTGGCTTCAGACACTTGATAACTATCTGACCCTGGGTAAGTCACTTAACTGCTTGCTCAGTTTCATCATCTATAAAATGAACTGGAGAAGGAAGTGTAAAGTCACTTGTAGCAGCAAGCACCCTAGCACACCCAGGAGGGCTGCTAGCACAAGTTCTTTGATCTGCTTTTCTAAAGGAAAGCAACTCAAAATGGGTTAGCAATCTTACTTCAATCAGACATATATCATTTACCTAGTTCAGGGGGAAAAGTCAGCACCCTAAACTTTGGAGAATACAAACAAAAGTTACAAGCAGACAAAAAAACACAGGCAGAGAAACAGACCAGCAGACAGGGCTTCTAGCTGTCTGACCATTACATCCATACCTAGTTAGTTACCAGAGAGAGAAGCACCAACATCTGGGTTTTCAAAGCCAGGGGGCTCAATAGCCAAATCACACAACTCTTCCCAAAGTGAGCCCCAAAGTAAAACCTCACATCAAGCCTTCTCCTGGGTCAGAGAACATCACAACCCTCAAGACCCACTGCCTAGTTACAAAGTAACAAGGTATGGGCATTCCTGAAAATCAAGCCTCCTCCACAGGCTCCATATGACCACATTCAGTCTATTAGGGAGCAGAGTATATTTTCAAACCAGAGAAGGTCCTCAAATTCACTTAGGCCTATCAAGGGGATGGGAAGATCTTCAAATTCCTGTTACCATCACACCACTCCAATAACTTTGACCAAAAAATAAACCTCAAATGGGGTCACAAAGAATCAGACATGACTAACATGACTGAACAACAAAAAAGTAGGGATTATACTGCCTCTAGTACTATCCTCATAGTGCTGTTGTGAGACTGAAACAAGATAAAGTATTTTGTAAACTTATGTTTTATGAATGTTGATTATGATGATAATAGATGATGGTTTCTAGCTTCTCTTTCTACCTTCTCTTCCTTCTAGTTTTCTGATCTGATTTGCCAAAAAAAAAAAAAATGCCTAACAATGAGAACTCCAAACTTGGCCATCCTCTGTCTAAATCTGTTTATCCTAGAAAGTTGAATGAGTTGGGTTTTTTCCCCTTTTACTTTTTTATTACATTAGTACATATCAAGGAATAAAATGAAAATTTCCATAACATCATACAATAAAAAGATGATACATGAAACTACAAATATACTATGCACAACTTGCTATTCCTTTCAAATATACAAAATTATCATGTACATTTCTTTTTTTTCTTTTCTCCGCCCCCCCACCCTAGAGATGGCTACCATTAGACACAAATAGGTACATATATATGTAAAGTTATTCTATACATGCTTCTATTTATCAGTTCTTTCTCTGGATGCAGACAGTGTCTGCATCAGATAGTTGAATGACTTTTAACAAATTCCTGAATGAGTATTTTTTTCACTTCTCCCTTTATTCTCCAGATATAATATGCAACTCACTCTTAAACAAAAAGGGAAAATTCACTTAAAGGAAGAAAGAAAAACTCACTGTCTCTATCTGCATTTGGCACTTCGTCTTCTATTAACCTACTTTCCTAATTTATATTCTTCAATTTAATGAGATAATGTTAGTTCTCCCAATTTAATGAAAGATCATTAGTTCTACTAATTTAAAAATTCTTCTTTGAGAAGCTACACTAAAGCTTCTAGCCTTGGTTTTCCTCCTTGATCCTGACTTCTCATCCCTGGTAGTTTACAAACTTTTGGTTATCTCTTGAACAACTGAACTTGTGACAAACCATTAGATGATAGGATTTACTAGAAGGGGTCTTAGAAATCATCTAGGTCAGTGCGGCATGGTAAAAAGAGCCTTTTGCTCTGGAGTCAGGCGACTAGCATTTAAATCCCACCTCTTATCTTTACTAGCTTTGTGACCTTGGGCAAATCACTTGGTCTCTTTGGGGTTCAGTTTCATCATCCAAAATTGATCTACCCCAGACCTCTCTGACCACACACAATGAATAGGAATTCTCCTATTCTCTTGGTCTGTTTGGGTAAATTTTTGCACAAGATTTCCCATACTAGTTGATTCCTCGGAAAGGAAGTAGAAAGAGGGGAAAACCTTGGTCCTAATACAATAATTAATTATTAAATACAAGAAAGTAATAATCATTTCTTTCATCATTTAAAAATTATCAGTTCTTTATTAAAATTAAAACTCTAATTACATTGAAAAAGAAAATTGAAGAGTAGGGAAAATGGAAGATAATATGCCAGTTAATAAGGAGATTGAACTAGTGATTTCTAAAGTCCTTTCTGTTTTTAAATGTTATGATTCTCTTATCATTTAAAAGAGAACATTGAGAATATAAAGAAATACAGTAGTAATCTGATTACTATCTAGAATAGATGGAAGAATAAAAACATTGAAAATAATCAAAGAAGTTAAGACAGAAGAATTATTTAGATAATAGACACTGATAGAAACGGGAGACATGAAGACAAATCTATGAGGTTAAAATGATGACAAAGATGTCTGGAAACAATCCTAGAATGAATAAAAAAATCACTTTATGATAGGCACCGTCCTAAGCACTGGTGATATAAGTACATAAGTGAGACAATACTTGCCCTCAAGGAGCATACATTTTAATAGGGTTAGACACAAGCTAGCCTGATTTGGTCAGGAAAGTAACAAGAGCGACGGTGGAGATATAGGGTAGTTGATTAATATTTCATATTTCTTGGTGTAGGTTTCATTCTAGACTACAACACATTTCAGCTTCCTTCTAACTTCACTCCTGAGGGTTCCTTCACCCATGGGAAGGGAAAAGAAGGGAAGCCCATAAGAAGGAAAGAGAAAGAAAGAGGAAGAAAGTCAAGTCAAGTCATCAGGGCTTAATTATTTCATAGTCATGGCAGTTTTTATATTCAAAAGCTTATTTTATTTGTGACACTTGCCAAATGAGAAAACTGGTGAGGATAATCTTTCAAACAGAACTCCAGTTTAGAACACAATTTAAACACATGTGACTAGTGAGTTATTAAATGTCCTAGGAATTTTCATGGAAGTGATGGGTTCTTTAAAACAAAGGAAAAAAATAGATAATTTATTGGTACAAACTAGAACGAGATGTTAATATTGGTTAAATACCATCTTCCTGTAGCTCATTTTTGTTCAGTCTTTTTTTAGTCTAACTCTTTGTAACCCTATTTGGGGTTTTCTTGGCAAAGATACTGTAGTGGTTTACCATTTCCTCCTCCAGCTCATTTTACTGATGAGGAAACTGAGGCAAACAGGGTCAAGTGACTTGCCCAGGGTCATACAATTAACAACTGTCTTAGACAAGATCTGAACTCAGAAAGAGAAGTCTTCCTAACTCCAGGTCCAGCACTGTGTGCCACCAAGCTGCCCTCCTATAGCTCAATAATCCTTTAAAAAAAATTTTTTTTAAATCTCCTTGGTCTTTTAAACGGTAGTGATTTTTATAGCCCCAACTAAAAGGGTAAGGAAGACCAAATCATCTTACTTTCCAGCAGAGGGCAGAGCTGCTTTCCTTACTATGTGAGAATTAATGTAAAAGCTTTCCTCACTATGTGCTATTGATCTGAAAGTTTGTCTTTCTATTTCGGAAGTATTCTAACTTAATTACATATGAAAATCAAATTAAGAAATGTGTAGTTGGGCCTATATGTGGTTGCCAGCATTGGGTGTACTGAGGATTTCAGAGATGTCAAATGTTCACTTAACAAAAAGGAACTGAATGTATCTTGGGAAAGGTGTTAGCATAGGTTGAGAATCCAAAAATTACATCTAAGCACCTATGTAGTTAGTGTAGTTTTGTTCTTTTAAGTGTAAGAGGAACCAAGTGTACCTTTAAGAGGGAAACACCAAACATGTCTTGGGAATGATGCAAGGTCTTTGGAATCAATGAGCCATAAACAATTGTATGAGAGAATATTTAAGAAAAGGCAGCTTATATATTACAAATTCAACTTATTAAATACCACGGGTATGCTTAGTTGGTTGGTTGTTGTCTTTTGTTCTTGAAGAGAACCAAAATAACATCACTATTCTAGAGTCAGGTTTCAGTGGGTCTGATTGTGACTGATCAGACCAATCCAATCTTGGAATGCTTTACAACAGGTCAGGCATAAATAATTCATGTAAACATTTGGGGTCGATTTTCTAACTTCACTCATCCTGCATTTCCTTTGAACTGTTTTAATTCTGCTTTGGTCACAGAGCACAGCACCTTCTCTGATGTGGGCACACCATGCTGAGCGGTCCTGTGTCACAATAATCAATTCCAAAGTTCTTAAAAGAGACCTTGAAAGTGTCCTTGTAGCACTTCTTCTAACCGACATGTAAACCATGGGTATAGGCAGACTCTGAATTCCCCACTAAGGCCTAACAATTAATAACAGAGCTTTACACTCATTTAGCACTGTTATCAGTTTTACATCTATTATTTCACTTGATCTTCTCAATAGACTAAGAAGGAGGCAAAAATGATATTATTATCCCAGCTGTAAAATGCTTTGGTTGACCTAGGTGGCCCATGAAATCCCTGCCTAGAATGCCAGGTACTGTCCTAAGCACTAATGATATAAACATGTAAGTGAGATAAAACTTTCCCTCAAGAACCTTAAATTTTAACAGGGAGAGATAATACTTATAGGGTAGACCAAAAGCCAAGAGGGTGATTTGGTCTAGAAAGCTCTAGATCTATGATCCTATAATGCCCATTTAATACATGAAGAAACTAAGGTTCAGAAGGGTTAAAGTAATTTTTCTAAGGTAAGGGGGTCAGGAGAATGGCAGTGACAAGAAGAATCTTAACCTTCTTTTTCAAAATCATCTGTAAATTTTTTTGCTGTTCAGTCATTTTCAGTCATGTCCAACTCTTTGTGACCCCATTTGGGATTTTCTTGGCAAAGATACTAGAGTAGTTTGCCATTTCCTTCTCCAGCTCATTTTACAGATAAAGAACTGAGGCAAACTGGGTTAAGTGACTTGCCCGGGGTCACACAGTTTTTAAGTGTCTGAGGCTGGATTTGAACTCAGGAAAATGAGACTTCCTGATCCCAGGCTCAGCTCTCTTTCCACTGCACCACTCAGTTACCCACCTGGAATAGAGATCTTTTCATTGACATGAGTTGCTAAAGTCAGACATTAAAAATGTAACAATTCTAAAGTGTTATCTAATTAGTAAGTCAGGAGTATTTCATCATCTCAAATGCAAAGAGGCTGTTGAAAACTGGAGGGGCTGTATTCTAGAACTTCAGTATGTACTTGCTACTGTACTGTCATCATTTTTTTTTTTTTGCTTTTTGGAGGGCAATTGGGGTTAAGTAACTTGCCCAAGGTCACACGTTTAGGTTTTTTATTTGTGTGTGTTAAATGTCTGAGGCCAGATCCAAACTCAGGTCCTTCTGACTCCAGGGCCAGCGCTCTACTCACTGTACCACCTAGCTGCCCCCTCTTTTTTTTCTAACAAACTAGCAGTCCATTTTTAAATTTTTTCCCTTTAAAAGTATAACTTTACTAAATTTTATTTCATTAGCTACAAAAGAACTGTTACTCAAGTAAAAACAAAACACTTATGCACATGATGCATCTAGATCATCTTGAAAGTATTCCTCTTGATATGACCTCTGTTTTTAACTCTTGGCTTGGTCAAAATTTAATAAAACAACTACTCAAAAATCCTTTTGAGCACTTAGGGTTATTATGGCTTTCTTGAATTAAGTTTATGTTACCTTCCTATTTAAAGTATTATAATAATTTCTAAAAAGATGTTATATTAAACATTTTTACAGGAGGAAATCTGGAGTAGAGAGTTAGTAGCACAGCCTGCATTAGAACCCAGAACTTCTGATTCCTGACCTTCCAATCCTAAATTGGCCAGTTAATGACCTGGGTTTCTCTTTACATGTAAGCATTACAATATGCGTTACGATCACAGGAAAAATAAAGTACCACACTATATCACAGCATCAAATTTAATTATTTCACATCAATGGAAAATATGAATGGTCCATTGTGCCAGCTGTACCCAAAACACTGAAGCTATAAGGACGTCATCAAGGGTTTCACAAATTTCCCCTTTTGAGTGGTCTGAAGGCACAAGATAAGGAGAAAGCCCAGGATATTTCCCAGGACTCTGAGTCCAACATTATACTTTTTAATACAGGGTTAACAATACAACTTTAGGTATTATTGAGAATATCATGTAGTAACAGAGGGATAGTACCAAAAATGTTAATGCAAGATTTAAAAGTACTAGATTCTAGATTTTTTAGAAGTGCATTGCAAATGAGGCAGATTACATAACATCTTTCACAAATATATTCTTAGAGATCCCACCTAAATTTAGATCTGTACCTATCTAATATACACTCATGGAGCAGGTCATCATATTAAGCATTTATGGAGGTAGAGCCAAGATGGTAAAGTCCAAGAGGCAGGGATTCTCCTGAACTCTCCCAAACTCTCCTCCAAATAACTTTAAAATAACTCCTCAAATTGAATTCTAGAGTGGTATAAACAACTAAAGGACAGAGCGAAACAATTTTCCAGCCCAAGACAACTTAAAAAGTCTCCAGGAAAGGTCTGTCCTGTTGGGGTGAAAGTGGAGCTGAGTCCAGCACAAGTTAGCCATCACAAGCCCGGCCCAGCAAACCAGCAGCAGGCCGTGGGGTGACTGAATTGGCAATGGTAGATTCCAGAGTTCTTAGTCCACAGACATAAGGGAGATAGACAACTGGTCAAGAAGAGATTATAGGGAACCCTTTGCTGGCACTGGGTGCAGGCCTCTGTTGCATTTTCAAAGTCCCAGGGTGAGAAAGAACACTAGTACAGTAGAGAGTTCAGCCCCAGTGGAATAAAAACACTGATCACAGTTGCAGGGCAGAAAAGAGTGCTTGTGGTCACACAAAACCCCATAAGACCAAAGTACAAAGCCAGGAGAACAGTGACCACACCTCTCCTTAGACCACACCACCTTGGAAGAATTGAAAACTTACAGATCCCCCCAGAACTAGTTCTGAAAACAGCAGCATGAAAAACCTAAAGCTTAGGACATGCCCCTCCACCCTAGGAGCAAAGTCCAACTTTACCATAAACTTAAAAGTCAAGAAATAGAATGGAAAAATGAGAAAACAATAACAAAGAATCTGATCATAGAAAGTTATTATGGGGACAGAAAACTATCAAAACACAAATTCAGATGAAAACAAAGTCAAAACTGATCAACTATGACTGACTTAGCTATTCTCAACAATACAATGATCCAAGACAATTCCAAAGAACTCATGATGAAAAATGCTGTCCACCTCCAGAGAAAGAGCTGATGAAGTCCAAATGTAGATCAAAGCATACTTTTTTTATTTTCTTCATTTTTCTTAGCTATTTTTTTCTGGTCTGTGTTTTCTTTACAAAATAACTAATATGGAAATATATTTTGCATGACTACACATGTATAACCTACATCAAATTGTTTGCCTTATCAATAAAGGGAAGTAGGAAGGAGGGAGGGAAAGGATTTGGGACTCAAAATTTTTAAAAACAAATGTTAAAAATTATTTTTACATGTAATTAGGGGGGGGAAAGAAGCACTTATTAGGAAAAGTATAGTGGATAGAGCCCTGGTTTGGAACTCAAGAAGATTTGAGTTTAAATCTAATCTTAGACACATAGGGTGTGTGACTTTGGACAAGTCACTTAACTTCTCAGTAGTTCTAGGTAACACTCAGTCTAAAACATTAAGTTATAGAGAAAATGTCAGTTTGAAATGGTAAAAGACAAACTTGCTTGGATTCGGTCAAAGTTCCACACTTGGGGAACTTAAAGGGCCACATGTGGCCTGGAGGCCACAGATTCCCCACTCCTGGTAAAGGGAGTTGTCCTCAGCCTGAGTTTCCCCCAGAGTTGACAAACCCATAGCCTTAGGGACTCCAGAATACAACTGAACAAGATTAAAGTGATAGTGGGAAATGTGTAACAAAAGAATTAAAAATACAATACAATCTAGATAATGCTAATTTGTGTTTTTCAAAGTAAATATATTGCTGTTAGTGATCTGTTTCTATCTGAGTTTAATATCACTGCAAATTAAAATCACAGGTCTAGAAAAAATAAAAACTGGGTACCTAGTGTTGCTAAATGCAAAAAATTATTTAAATAAGCATGGTCCCTGAAATCAATGTCAGATGCTCAATTAGCTGGTGACCACATAATGTATTCAGTTAAAGGTTTAAGGGAAACAGAGGCCAAGCTACCTTGTCTTCAGATACTGGCCACTGACCACTGATAATATATACATACACATATATATATATATATATATATATATATATATATACACACACGATTAATATATACACGGAACCAAAGATGGGGTGCATGAGTTTCAGGCAAATATAAGCTTTTCAAGTGACAATCTGAACCCAGATGAAGCCCCATCAATATTGGTTCAATGAAGGTCTGACAATCAATGCCCAAGTGGAATTTCTGGTATGCCATTTTAAGCCAACTGGGCAAGAATCACATCTTACTTATCTGCTTCTCTCTCCTCTCCATTTCATTAGACAAAAAGAAAATGAAACCCAAAAACATATAGGAATTTGCCAAAGGTCTGTCAGAGAATAAGTAGCAGAGGCATAAATTGAACTCAAGTCTTCAACTTAAATACAACGCTCTTTACATGGAACTACACTGGTTCTCTAAGAAAGGCACTTAACAAAGGTTTAGGAATGGAATTAGAATAGAAAGACCATCTCTCAGCTGAGGAGTGTGCTAACCATGGTCAAGAAGGATTCATCCATTTAACCATGTAAAGTCTACTCTGGACCTCTACTCTGTCAAAAACAGAAGTGACTCCAGATATATGATACAGTGGAAAAAGCCTTAAGCCTGAAATCAGGAAGACCTAATTACAAATCAGATCTCAGACACTAAGCTATGTGATGATCTTAGACAAATCATTTAACATCTGTCTGCCTCAGTTTCCATAACTGTAAAAAAGAGGATAATAACAACAGCACCTACCTTCAAGAGCTGATATGAAGACCTAATGAGAAAATATTTATAAAGCATTCAGTACAGTTCCCAGCACATAGTAGGCACTATTTAAATGTTAGCTACTATTTTGATTAGTCCAGTAACTAAGGTAGCACATTAAAAGGACATATAACATTCCTCATACCCCTAAACATGTGTAACATCTTTAGACTAAGCACTTTCATAACAAACTGAAAGGCAAATTCTCCTAAACAAATGACTT